>CAKAKR010066743.1:26640-58067 GCA_916700685.1 Adelosebastes latens
TGCGTGCGTGCGTGCGTGCGTGCGTGCGTGCGTGCGTGCGTGCGTGCGTGCGTGCGTGCGTGTGTGTGTCAGCACCCAAAGCTGTTTTTTTGCAAAGCTGCAGTCTGTTGTGAATTAGTGAAAGTGGATGGGCAGATAGATCTCAACATCTGTCTCTTGCAGCTAATTATAAAAAGTACGGAGGGGAACATGTACAGTAGAGGACTTCATGGATGTGAAAAGGTCAATAAATGATTCAGTGCTTTTAACATAACATCTACAGTAAAAAATCCTCAACTACACACCCTTTCCACCTTTACCCACTCTTGAGAAAGAATCCAGCATCATTTAGCGATTTACCACACTGACAGTGAATACTAACGTATCGTATGTGCCTCAAATGTCAGTGTTAAAGCCTCGGTTAACCCGCTACACAACAGCTTTTCATCATTTTCTCTCCTGTGACAGCGAGTTTCTTTCTTTGGTACAACCAACTACACAGCAACTCTCAGATATAGCGTTATTACTATTGCCAGTTTGTTTAAAGTAGATGTTTAGGGACATGTTTCAACTTCTTCTGTTTACGCTGTTCCCGTCTATGAAGGACACAGGATTGTTTTCCCTAAAAGGGGGCGTGGTAATGCGAGCCTACTCTGGATGACGTATTGCCGGTCTGATTTTTTTTGCTTTTGGTCAATTCAAAGACGCTTGTAAAGTGCACTTCAGAGGAGCTGTCCGTTCAGCACCACAACACAAGCCAGAATTCATTGCAATACAAGATACAACATAATCTAACTTTGTTTTCTTTTCTGCTGTCCCTTAGACATCCTCATCATTTTAAGTAAATTAATTAACTAGGATTTTTTTGGTTTGGTAATTATGCTTGCACCAGGCCCAGTGTTATGTTTTTTTTAAAAATCTGTTGCAGCAATAATCTTGTCAAAGGAAAGAGACAACAGGGTGTTTAAAAAAATCTGGTCACCGCAGTAATCTTGTCAAAAGAAAGACATGTGTTTGTCCACAAAAATATAAAATAAAATAAAAAATAAAACCACACAATTCTCCTGAACTGAACTTTACTAATCCCAGTTGGCTTCAGTCAATAATTCTGAAGTCCCCCAGCCAATCCTAGTTTTAATCATTTGGCCCAGCAGGATGCACAGGGATGGATGTTGTCTGTCCATAAATCACAAATCACCCTTCAACCTTGAGATTATAGGTTTAATAAACTCTGGTATGAGAGCAGCCAAAAGGAGGTTCAGATCCTTGACGGATATGTCTCCACAAGAAGTACAAGAAGTACACAATATTTATTATCAATATGTTATTGTCAGAGTCAAAGGGCAGGGGTAGACTAACTTTACCATTTGGGTTTCTTCTGAAGGTCTGATATTTGACTGTGCAATCCCACCCTGTCCTGAAATACCTTCAGCCCAACAGACCTTCCTGGACATAGTAAATGAAGCCCTAATTATAAAAATTGTTTAATGCCAGAATCGATATATTTGCTTCATTTAATTCTATGCTGAGGTAAGGGAAGTTACTGCTTTTATTGTTGTAGTCTGAGTAACGTGACGTCATATCTGTTTCATGTACGTCTAAAACAAACTGCAGCAAGCCAAAACGAGAAAGCAAAAAACGGCGGAGTGTCTGCGTGGCTACGACCCGCACCCTCACATATTAAATCCAAAGTGGTAAACACTACACATACAGTAAAGTATGGAAACACTTTGGGTTTCACACATTGCCAGTAAAAGCAGAGCTAGACATCATGGCTAAAGCTGCATGCTAACTCTGTCATGGACAGGAAACGTATTGCAGTAACGTGCGGTCAAGCCGGCCATCACTCTCATCTCTGTGGTCAAATCAGCCGACGCTACAACTGTAGAGCACCCATATACTGACATTTATGTTAAATGCATTCAAACGGCCCCGATGGAGCTGACCATGGATGTATAAAGAGAACAGAGCTGACGGTAATGGCTGACTACATACATGCTGAAAATGAAACATTTTTACCGTATCAATTTAGATATTTTCCAAAGTAAAGGTCCATAGAAGTGTATGATTTAACTTTTTCCCATGGTCTAGTGTTAAAAAAGTGAACAAAAATAATAAAAAAACAATAAATTGTAATATCGAATCACAATATATGTAGAACTGGCACCCAAGTATCGTGATAGTATCGAATTGGGAGATAGGTGTATTGTTCCAGCCCTAGTTATTATTATCACAGTAATAAATCAACTGTTACATGTGCATGCTTCACACTGGACTAATAGCTGTCACATACTGCTGGCATTGACTCGCTTTATAAATAAACTCTCTGTATTGATGTGAAATTGTAGAGACAAGTGTGTCTGTCTGTGGCTTAATCTTTTCAGGCCCTGACCTCAAAGAACATTTAGCCTTCACTGACGTTAGAATATAGCTCTGCAGTGGCCACAAGGTAAGAGACGTGGGCATATGACCAGAAGGTCACAAGGTACATTTTTCTGAAAACCAGAGCAGGGAAATTGAAAGTAATGCTCGATCATCTGCTCCAGTAGCGCTACTCAGTGGTCATCAGCTGAAGCCCTGATGGGAGTGTTAGCGTGGCCAGATTTTGGAATGAAACATGAACTCAATGTTAAATATTAAAACAGCTATACTCACTTTTGCTGTATGAAAATGCTATATATATACGATTACGTATTTGGGCAATTGTAGGTCCAAAAACTAAGAATTATGGGGGGGGGGGGGGGCTTAATAATCTGAAAGAAACCTCAGAATTTCCTAGAATAAAGTCGGACATTTCTGAGAATAAACTTGGATATTCTCTGAGATTAAAGTGGTAAATTTATGAGGAAAAATCTGATATTTTCTGAGATTGAACTCACAAATCATGAATCAAAGTGAAGCGATGAATCACATCGCTTTACTTTGCAAGGCTGGATCAACCTCATCGCACCACAGATGCCACTGTTTAACACTGTGGTATGTGAGCCGCCGAGTTCTAAATATATTATATTGTAGCAGACTCTCCATCCATCCATCCATCCATCCATCCATCCATCCATCCATCCATCCATCCATCCATCCATCCATTCTCATCCGCTTATCCGGGGCCGGGTCGCGGGGGCAGCAGACTAAGCAGGGTATTCCAGACGTCCCTCTCCCAGAAAACTCAAAGGACATTATTCACCATAATCTGTGGTTCAACACAAGCAGTTATGTTATGGGCCTTTTCTGTGTTATTTTATTGAGTACGGTCCTTTAATTGCGTCAGTGTGTAACTATGGTAACACAGTGTGTGGACTACTTAAAGCAGCAGTCGGTAGAATTGGAGCAAATGTGGACTTTATAATCTCAGAGAATTTAAGTAGAAAAGTAAAAATAAAAAGACTGAAAAAAAGTTGTTTTTTTTCACGTAAATTTATGACTTTAATCTGACTTTTTTTTATTTGAATATTTTATTTAAATATTATCCCCCTCCCCCAGCTCCATATTTTTTTTTTTTTTTAACCTTGATTTATTCAGGGGGAGGTTCACTGATAGCAATGCTCTCTTTTTCAGGAACGCCCTGATCACATTCACACAGTTACACATTCAAGCTGCCCAGTACAACCACAGTCTGATCTGCTGGCCACTGAGCAGCTCCACTTGAGCGGCTAGGTTTAGGTGTCTTGCTCAAGGGCTCCTCAGTGGTGGTAATGAGGGAGGGGCAAGCAGCTGCTTTTCACTTTCCCCGCCCAGATTTATCCTGCTGGTCTGGGGGATTGAACCGGCAAACAAGCTAGCTTCTCTAACCTTTAGGCCACCACTACCATTTACATTCTATGAAAAGCCGTGGTTTAGCAGCTAGCCATTAACTTTGAAGGAACAACAACAAAACACCACTAAAGACCAGTGTTCTGTCCCTAAACAACCCGCAGGTTACAGTCCACACCATTAAGGAGTTAATGAGCTGCTGTTTTCCATTACAGTAGTGCTATTAAAAATCCAGGCTATTACATTACAGAGCAGATGTAAATAGGAGAGTGTCCAAGCAGGGAAGGCTCATCGTTGGCAGATGTATCGGACCTCAGTATCTCAGTACTCAGTACCTGAGTGTTTATTGACTCTCAGAAAAGCCACACAATTGTTAGTCATAGATTTCAGCACAACTCAGTGTATTTCTCTGATCACTATTTCTCTGATCACACAGTTTGAAAGCACTGATAACTGTCCTTAAGCCACCACCAGACTTCACTCCCTGAACACTGTTAATGGCTTGATTAAACGCTGTTTCCTATCAGCCAATACCTCCATTAAACTTCCATCACGAGCGTGATGGGGACTTCTGTTCTGAGATAAATGGGAGTAGGTGTGTGAGCTCTGCCGGTGGCTTCATCCAGCCAAACCTTTATCTCAACAGAGATAATTAGGATGATACGCTGACATTTCAAATTTTAAATGTTCCTCTGTTAATGGACATCAGTGGTGTGGTTAGTTACAGCTTAGACTAGCCCAGGTCAAGATAATTACATTCAAGTTCCAACATTTGTTACAGTTGCCCTTTAGCCACTGCACATTGTTATTCTTACGCACCTTCCAAAACTAGTGTAGAAATCCTTGCAGATTATTTAAATGAATATATATTAGCCCACTGATCAATTCCCCTGTTCAGCAATGAGATGAGAAGATGGAAATATCTTAGACAAATTATTGATAGTAGTGTTCTAAATGCTACTCTAGCATTTAATTGATAGCAAGCAACCAGCATTATCCAGACTTAGATGATTACTTATTAGCAATTGTCGTAAGTACTTTTATTATATACACAGTAAATCAATAAAACCTAATTAAATCCTATCTCCCGGAACTATTTCAGGTAAACAACCATGTATTCATCTGCTAAGCACTCCTTTACTCCACAGTCTTTTGGCAAATTCAGGTCAGATAATATGAATCCAATTGGATGTGCAGCATTTCATCTTTAAATTTTCAAGATCATCCAAATTACAAATAACAAGCTTGTGGGCACTTTTGGTAATTTCAATACAGTGTTGGGGGAATTCAAAAAGAATGGATTGCGGCGGCTGATAGCACCATGAATTGCATAATTTGCAACCGCTATCTGCCCCGTCTCACAAAAGATATTGTATTGATGATATTACAGCAAAAAATAAAAAAATACCAAACTTTTGCCAGGGAGACGAGCGTTTGTGTCCGGTGTGAAACCAGATGTCAACATTGATTTATTTGTCACGTAAGTTACGTACTTAAGTAACGGCACTTCCGAAGTTATTTTAAGCCAAACCGTGATCTTTTCCTAAACATAACTAAGTAGTTTAGTTGCATAAACCTAAGGACGTTGTTTCCTGTGAAGACGGAAATATATTTTGAAAAGACTGTATGCATTTAACAACTGGAAATTGACGCATGTTGCTGGAAATTCGTTAGAAAACGAACGAAAAAGAAGGAATATTTTTTTTTTGTAACCAGTTTATGAGAATATGTTGAACTGCGTAGCACTAATCTTTGTAAATTGAACTTTTCGCAAAGAGACTCATTTGCATAGAAAGGGGGCAATTTTGTGCCAAATGTCTGCATATTACCTAATTTAAATAAGTGTTAATAACACAGTGGCACCAAGACGCTGTTTGTTTGACAGCGCAGTTAGGGGTGCATTTTACCGTTTGTGTTGAAAATTCAGCTGTGGTTGTTTCTAATTGACTAAAACTCTTGTACCCCCGAGCACGCCTCCTGATTAAAATTCATAACACACATCCTCTCCTGGGAGCTGCCCAGTACCAACCACCCTTACCGTTGGTTACTGAGACATTTCTTCTGGAGCAGTTGGGGGTAAAGTGCAAGCGAGTTGTTTTCCCGTTTAGCCTATTAATAGCAGGGAGCAGATCTCCAGGCTCGACATCACATACCGAGGTCTGCGTCCCATCTGTGCGCTACAGTTTATCGCCGCTGTATGTGGGTTGGTGTGTGCCGTCTGTGCAGTCCCAATCACTACTGTCGGTTCAGGGAGGTGGCCTAGTTCTGCTTGATGCGCTACTGATGCCGAAAGACTTTTCTCTGCTCTTTCTCTCCGTCACTGCATTCTTTTTTCAGTGTTTTTCATTTTCACCCGCTACCTCTATATTCAGTGATCCTGTCTTCCATCTTACAGTATGTTGTTATAAAAGCTTACAGGAAATCCACCTCACATGCATACAATCACTGCATACACACTTGCTTATGAATAAATAAATGAACACATGCAAAAAAAAGCTGCGTGTCTCTCTCATCACCATCTTTGGCTTTCTCTTCTCTCTTGCTCTCGGTTCCCTCTGTTTTTTTTCTTCTCCTTATCACACTCACAAAACCTCATCCTCACGAATCAGCTGTGGAGCAGCAGCAACTAGCGGGTATGGGGAAAATCTCTCTCTCTCACACACACAAACTTCCCATACACTTACACACAATCCATCTGCTGCGGTGCTGAGTGCACTTGATACTTTGCCTGCGTGTGCCTGTGGGCATCGTGGAGGATGTTAAAATGACAAGCTTCATGTCTTAATTAGGATGAGATCTGTTCGCAGGGCATGATGACACACACACACACACACAGACAAAATATCCACCAATGTGCACGCAACCTAGTCGCCAAAAAAATTTGGCATTGCACGTTTCTGCAAACCACGGAATTCGTTGAAAGTCGACGCCTTTGGACCAAAAATATGTTTCATAAATATGTTTCATATCAGCCTCGTTTGCAGAAACGCGCAATGCCATGTGGTTAATTAAGTTAAAGTTAGAAAAAACATCATGGTTTGTGTTAGAATAATAACGTAACAACTTAACGTATTACAACTGTAACAATGTAACTAGCGTAAATAAATAACAACTACCCTTAGCGGACTTTCTTATGTAGCATTATATAACAAGTCTAACAATGTAAAGTAACAAGTGTAATATCAACGTTTATTTTTGGTTTGACACGGTAACAACATCACGTAACATAACAACTGTAACAACGTAACTAGCGTAAATAAATAACAACTGCCCATAGCAGACTTTCTTACATGTATGTAATGTTACGTAACAAGTGTAACAACGTAACGTAACAAGCATAAAGTCAAGGTTTACTTTTGGTGTCACACGGTAACAATGTAACATAACAATCGTAACAACGTAACTAGCTTAAAGAAACAACTGCCCTTAGTAGACTTTCTTATAAAGCGTTATGTAACAAGCCTAACAACGTAATGTAACGTAACAAGCGTTAAGCCAACGTTTACTTTTGGTTTCACACGGTAGCAACGTAACGTAACATAACAACCGTAACAACGTAACTAGCGTGAAGAAATAACAACTGCGCCTCAGCGGACTTTCTTATGTAGCGTTACGTAACAAGTCTAACAACGTAACATAACAAGCGTAAAGTCAACGTTTACTTTTGGTTTCACACGGGACACGGACAACGGGGTGAAAGTCCTGTGTTTGTTTGACTCCTCCACCCACCCTTAGTGGACTTTCTCGCTCGTCATACTCGTTATTATACCACGTAACTTTCAATAACGGTAGCTCAATATACTACGTCACTTTCTCTGCGGGTCGCTCGTTGTACGACGTCACTTGCTCTGACCAAATGCAAAAACGTTGATATTCAACGTATCCGTGGTTTGCAGAAACGTATGATGGAATAATTTTTCCTGGCAACTGGGCTGGTGCACGCAAATGCAGTTCATACTATCGTGCACTTAGAGACCGATTTGAGGGCAATAAGCATTAACAAGCATCTTCTGTTCATACTCTCCATCTCTGTCTGTATGCATATAGATATGACAGACATACAGTATAACAGACAAAGTCAATTCTTTCTTTATCTTTCTCTATCTCTATCACACATTCACACACACACACACACACACACACACACACACACTATACACAAGCAGATAGTCACGCACTCTTGCCAGCACCATCTTTCTTTTTCTGATTCTTTATAGAAGTATATTGACGGCAAAACAAATTTGAGTCTGCAAGTCAGAGAGTGCACGCACAGATTCGTAAGAGCAGAATCAGATTTGGGCACGAGGGAGGAAAGAATCATGAGCGTAACATATGATTTGAGCTGCAACAAGAATTCTGTAACTACATTTGAGCAGCAGCAGAGATCCTCACGCTCGAAGGGATCAAAGCTGCTCACGCTCACTTTTGGTGGTCTGAACCACCTGAGGACAAATTCTACATTAACTGAGAGCAGAGCGTCACCTGTTCAATGTGAGCTGGAAGTGTTCCAGTTTCCGCTCATTACATTCATACAGTGTCTTTTCAAAATAAACTTCCAACTAGGGGTGCACCGATACCGATACTAACTCAAATAGCTAGATCGGATATCGGTGACAATGTGAGTCGGCCCGACTCATCTAAATTTTATGTTGATATACTATATACATTATAGACTGTAATTTTAATTCCTGCTTAAGTTTTGACCAATTTGTTGCTGCATTAAAAAGGTTTACACTTGAATTGTTGTTCCTGAACAATATATTCAAAAGCGGAGGTTTTTCGTCATGCAAGACTTTAACTTTGAAAAAACTTGACCCTGACGTCCGGATGTGGGTGTGTCCTGTTGCAGCTTGCTAGTCAGAAAAGGTTGGTATGTGACCTCTTAGATCTCAAAGTGCTCAGAAACAAAAACAGCTAGAGAAAATTGAGAAAGCTTGAAACGCTCAAATCTGATTCTGCTCTTATAAATCTGTCTTTGCGCTCTCAAAGGTTGACTTGCAGACTGAGCTCAGAATTTGTTTTGTGCTCTCTCAAATCTTTTGCGGTCAATATACTTTCATAATTCTTCTCCCTTTTACTTTGCAAAATCGGGCTCACTCTGAAGATCTATACTTGAAATTGGTTCTCTCTCTCACACTCACACACACACACACACACACACACACACACACACACACACACACACACACAGACACACACAGTCTCTCTCCGTTTCAGTGCAGCCGTGGCTCACACTCGAGGGATTCCCATTTATTCCCTTTCATATGCTTATGGATGGAACACACAACTAAATGTGCGTGTAATATGTTTCTTAGGCAGCCACATATTGCAGCAGCAGGCAGATATGATGCATAATACATGAGCACGAGTTCCACAAAATGCAACATAATATGCATCAGGCCTACACTGTTTACAGTAAGAGGAAAATCCATTAGGACGCTTTAAAAGGGAATTATGCCTTTTTACTTGCTGTATTTTCCTGCATGTCACACATTATCATGGTTTGGTTTAAAGTTGTTAATGGTTCATGGCTCCACATATGAAGGCTCATGCAGAGCACTTCTGCATTCCTAAATTAAAGAAGATTCTCTTAGTGCAGAATACTACTCGCTAAGAGAGCAGGCATCTTTTCCAGGCTAGCCAATAACCTCGGCCTCAGAACATTTCCGTGATTCTTCCTTGATCTATCTGAAAAACTTTAACATATTATCTTTCATCTTTGTTAAAATTACAACATGCTAAAATATTATTATCCAGTACAGAAGTAGATAATGATACCCATAGTAGTATTATTAGCTAGTGGATCAGAGGCTCTGCGGTGTATGGGACTGCTGCTCTCTATATTTTCAGTCTGTGTTGTTGAGTGCACTCTCTGTTATTTATGAAACGTTATAATTGACATTTTTGCTATGCTGATTTTCCCTTAAAGGAACAGTGTGTAGCATTTCAGGGGATCTATTAGCAGAAATTAATATAATATTCATTACTATGTTTTCTTTAGTGTATAATCACCTGAAACTAAGAATCGTTGTGTTTTCGTTAGCTTAAAATGAGCCCTTCATATCTACATCTACGTTATTGTATGTAGTACCAGCAGAGGGCAACAAAACCACTCATTTAGGTTTAGGAAAAACGTTGTGGTTGGCCTTAAAATAAGTATAATGTAAACTAAGTGCAATACGTATGGAAACAACGTGACATAAGAACGAAAAACTCATCACAAACGCCACCAAAAAACATGTCACTAACATAAATTACAAAATTAAACACTGGTCTCCTGTCTTTGTTGGACCCATCCACCTTCCCTCCCGCTCGCCATAAGTGGACGTTCTCACTTTTCATTCTACGTCACTAGCTCCGAGCGCAGATACAATTACATTGCAGTCCGTACGGATTTGGGAGAGAGTTGTTCATGTTTACTATTATTTTTTGGACTGTCTTAAACCAAAGGAATAACATGTATGAATTTTGAAAATGGGCGTAGTGCCCCTTTAATGTTGCATTTGTAACCTTCAAGACGTTCGAACTACATGGTACAAAGATTTAGTGTCATTTTTTAAAATTTCACTTTGCCATACTCTATTAATGACATAATCAGTACAGTAATCATCAAGGGTTTTAAAATCTCAAAGTGGGGTTGTAAAAGAGGAGATGGTCTCATTCCCCTGATTGAGACCCCCTGTGGACTCTCGTGGCCTCCACACGTTTTTAATACAGTTCTGGTCATTGAAATTCAACATTTGCAAACCAATTCTTCCTGCTGCTGTTTGGAGCTGACAACTTTAAGTTGCCTAATGTTGCATTTAATAAGAGATGATAAGAATCGTGTCCAAACATGGTAACAGTTTTCTATTATGAGTGTTGTGAGGCAGTGTGTTGATTAGTTTTTTCCTGCTTGAGTCCTTTTTGGTCAAATCACCTTGTTTTTGGTGCTTGCAAACGTGGAAATCTTACACTTAAGTGCTGTATGCTCTAACCGGCACTGTGCTTTGGTTTAAAACATGCACAAAACAACAACGTTTCCCCATAATACAGAATCATTGTTCCGCTTATGAAAGCTCCTTTTCTTTAAATAATTCACAGCCTTTAAATTAGAGTCAAATGTCCTCTTCAGTTTGGGTCTAGGTGGAGCAGGAATTAAATATTGAAAGAAACTTCTGAAGTCGCACCCTAAATTGAATTATCCTGTCGGGAAAATGGCTCATTTACGTGCCACACACACACACACACACACAGATTCCTGCACACAGCTACACATGCATTATTTCTTTCTCTATTGTTTCCTCTCTCTCACAAACACATTCATACACAAACACCCACACACATAAAGGCCACAGGCTAAGTGGTGTGACTGGCCTAACAGATGTGAGTCATTTGTGAGACTATTGACCCAATCCGCTGGATAAACTAAATGCCAATACCATCCGGACAGAGCAATGCTAATCCCTGTGTGTTCAGTGTGTGTGTGTGTGTGTGTGTTTCCCTCCATGACTTCTCTCCTCTGTCTCTCCTCTTCTCTCGAGTGCTGTCAGCTTTGTGACAGCCTCTAGTAGAAGAAGAAAAATTAAATCATTTCTCACCACAAGGCGAGCCAAACAGCTTGTAAAGGAGAGAAACTGTTGGGAATGCAGTCAAAAAAGAAGAAAGTAAACATGTTTTTTGATCTGAGAGGTTCCATTTAGACGTGAGTATTATATTCATAGATACACTTTATGTAATAAAAAGGATGAAAACTAGATCCGTCAAGGATTATGGGGTGATCCAGATCTATATTATGTTCGACTGGCTTGAATTAAACTTAATCTGGAAGATGTGACATACATATAGAAAATATTCATCTATATTGACTCACAGGGTCTTTACTCTGTTAAGCCTTCACTTCTGTTAGGTAAAGCACCTCTGATGAGGAGACAGTAAATAAAATGCATCTAATCTTAAATCTCCTGCTGTTTGCAGTGTGAAAAGAGACCGTCATGTATTTCTCACTAATGAAAATTTATGACTACGTTCTTCAGCCGTTGTCATGGCATCAGCCTCAGTCTCTGATTAGGTACTTTAAGTGTTTCCTTTTAAAATCTTATACTGAGATAAGATAGATGAGATAGTTTGCTCTATCACATTTTTACGCATACATTTGTGGGTTTATTAAATAGTTTCCAGCCAGTTGCAGTTATATATTAGCGTTTCCCACACTCTCTTCATCGTTCTGTTTCAGGCCTTTGTTAAAGGAGCTCTATACGGAATTCAGAGAATATCTATAAAGGTCTGAGTGTCTGCAATTTGGTTACACCGTCTATTATAGACTTATTATAAGAGCTCAGGTTGAACTTCCAAAATTCGAAAGAAAATTCTCAACCATGCCAAATTGTATGCCATATGCATTAACACAGACAAAATGATCAAAAATAAGAATAAAAAGGAAAAAGCCATAAATGTCCCTAGTGAGACACAAGGGTTAAATTGAAACTGTTTCATAACCAGTTAATAACTCCTTGTAGTAACTTTAAAGAGGACCTATGCTTATTTTCAAGTGCATACTATTTTTACAATAGGGCTGTCAATCGATTCAAATATTTAATCGTGATTAATCGCATGATTGTCCAAAGTTAAGCGTGATTAATCGCAAATGAATTGCACATTTTTTTATATATTCAAAATGTACCTTTAAAGGGAGATTTGTCAGGTCTTTAATACTCTTATCAACATGGGAGTGGGCAAATACTGTATGCAGCTTATGCAAATGTATGCATATATTTATTACTGGAAATCAATTAACAACACAAAACAATGACAAATATTGTCCAGAAACCCTCACAGGTACTGCATTTAGCATAAAAAATATGCTCAAATCATAACATGGCAAACTGCAGCCCAACAGGCAACAACAGCTGTCAGTGTGTCAGTGTGCTGACTTGACTATGACTTGCCCCAAACTGCATGTGATTATCATAAAGTGGGCACGTCTGTAAAGGGGAGACTCGTGGGTACCCATAGAAACCATTTTAATTTTTATATCTTGAGGTCAAGGGTCAAGGGACCCCTTTTGACCCCTTTTTGCGACAATCTAGTATGATACTGGTTGATGCCAGTAAATTCCTTTGTTTTTTTCTAGTTTCATATGATGCCAGTATCTTCACTCTAGCTTTAAAACTGAGCCCACTACTGCCTCCGAAAAATCGATTGTGTTAATGTGTTAAAGAAATTAGTGGCATCAAAACGAATTTGCGTTAACACGTTTTTTTCGTGTTAACTTTGAGCGCCCTAGTTTACATGCTTTAATGTTCAAAAAACGCTTTACTCTTCTGTTACCGGCTATGCTGCTGCACCTCATTTCACCCTCTGTCTGAAATGCTCTGTTTGAACTCCTGAGTTGCGAGTACTTTTGGGTCGTCAGTCAGGTGTGTCAGGTGAATTTCTCTTTACCTCTTGAAACGGTGCGAACTCTTTGGTAGCATCCATCTTGCTCCAGTTGCCTCTTTTCATGGACACAACTTTATTCATTTTTTACACATTTGGTCTGAGCACAGGGCAAGAGAACAAGACAGAGTGAGGACAGACAGGATCCCTGACCGTTGCATCAACAAATGACACACTGACATACCAGTGACAATGATGGAGTGACAGTGATGACAGCAAGTTACAATGAACAGATGAGAGAGAGAGGGAGGGGGGATGTCAATGACAGAATCCAAGATGGTGACAATCCCACGCTGAATGGCGTTGATAATGGAGACCCAGAGCATGACAGGGATAGAGAGAGAGTGACGGCGACGACAGAGAGACAGACGGTGACAATGAGAGAGCGAGAGAGAGAGAGAGAGAGAGAGAGAGAGAGAGGCATTGAGGACACAGAGACAGATGGTGACAGTGACAAAGAGATGATGGCAGACAGAGACGGATACAAACAATCCCGCTGCCTTAAGGTGTGAGGTGTGTGTCCTCGCTGCCAAAGTATCAGACTGTAATCAGCAGCTCTAGCTACAGATTGTTATTTATTGTGTGTGTGTGGGTGGCATACTTAAAGAAACAGTTCACCCCAAAATCAAAAATACATATTTTTCTTTTTGCCTGTAGTGCTATTTGATTTTCTAGTTTGTTTTGGTGTGAGTTGCAGAGTGTTGGAGATATCGGCCGTAGAAATGTCTGCCTTCTCTCCAATATAATGGAACTATTTTGTATTTTCAAGTGCCATACTCGGAAAAATACATTTGAAAAACTCAACAGAAATGTCTCTTTCCAGAAATCACGACCCGGTTAGTCAAGATAATCTAAGGACCTTGTTGTGAGCAGTTTCATGTAGAAACTATTTTCTTCCTACCGCACTACACCTGCCAAACGTATCAGCGCACAGAAGGAAACGTGAATCTATACTTGATACTGCTTACTCACCTAGCGCCACTCAGCTAGCTAATGTTACAGATCAGCTGAGGACGACGCCATTAATGTTTACATCTCGCGCTGTCACAAGCAAAGCCTCTCGTCCATGAGTAGATGCACGCTTCCTTCTGCGCGTTTATACGGTTGGTGAGTGTAGTTCGGTTTATTTTTACTTGCTGTTATTGTTGTCTTAAAGTTTTATATTTGTACTCTTCCCACTTTGGATTGCAACTGCTGCACAGCAGCTTCCCTCGTGATAAATAAAGTTTACCCTATCTTATGCTGAAACTAACTAATTCTGCATCTCATTTTGGGCCATTTTTCACTTTTTCTTAGAAGATAAATTACATAAACATACAGCATTGTGTCAAGCCTGTGTACTGCTGGGACAGGCTGTTCTCATACACCGTTCGTAGCTATACCAACATAAAGTAATGCAGTGTAATTCGTATATATCCCACAAAATAAATTAAAAAAACACCAGAGTTTAGCCCTTGTGACCGGTGTTCGTACGCTGTGTGAAACCAGAAGTTGATTTATTGGTCACGTAACTTCCGTACTTAAGTTACGCCACTTCCGGAGTTATTTTAACCCAAACCACGATCTTTTCCTAAACCTAACTAAGTCGTTTTGTTGCCTAAACTTAACCAAGTAGATATTTTTCTAAACATAATTAGTTTTGTTCCCTAAACCTAACAAAGTCAATCTTTTCTAAACCTAACCAAGTTGTTTCCTGTGAAGACGGGACGTTTATTTTGAAAAGACTGCATGCATGTAACGAGCGGAAATTGAAAGTGTTGCTGGACATTTGTAGGAAAACTTGAAAAATGAGGAATAACTCTTTGTAAGATATCATATGAACCGTTGTATGAGGATATGTTGCCTGGGTGTCACACATCAGACTGAGAAAGTGTGTGACATGTTCTAAACATCAAGCATTGATAATCCCGGGGATTTGTAAACTATTAGACCAACAGTTGCAATGACAACCGAACTCTGTATCTAGAGACAATGACAAACAGAGATGGGCATTGATGGCACAAAGAGCGACTGTCATGAGGCCTTGAGGAGCGTGACCATGACTTGTTTGGCTTTCTTGATTCACCACAGACTGAATGAGAAATAAACTGCTGTGACCTCAGATGGATGGTCTTCAGACACAAAGAGACTTAATGGAAAGAGCCAGTTAAACAGACAAAGACAGAATAGATCGAGAGACAAGATCTTGTTCTACATTCAGAACAGACTGCAGTCGCGGCCCAAGCTCACTTCCTCACAGACTTCTGTTTCAATAAGAACACCAACACAGACAAGGGAAAAGTGCTGGTTTGCCTTTGGGCTGGAGTTTTATAGCTCAAGTCCTACTAAGTAATTTACATTCATATTTTATATATGAGAAGTGTGCAGTTGCTGGTGATTATATCTTCCATATCCATCATATTAAGCAGCCAGAAGTAGAGAATATGTATAGATGTAGAAGGACAGAAACAGCTGGGGATAAAAGTGTGTTCTTAACTGGTTTAAACTTTAAAGGTCGACCAGAAGTGCAGCTTACTTAAAGTGAAATTTTAAATATTTAATACATTTAAGTCCTGTTCAGAGTGACTTACAGTGACTGCAACACTGGAATGAGCTCTGAGGCCTGTTGTTTTCTGGGTGCACTGGTGCAGTCATGAGGATTATTAACATCAGCACTGGCTGGTACAGCACGGACTGTGGATGTTCAGTCAGGCTCTGATGCTAACGTCATGCTGCTGTCACGGGACGGGCAGACAGTTACGGCAGAGGGGCACAGCTTTGGTATTCATGTGCTTTGTGAACAATGCTGAAAAATTTAATTGACATTGAATGTTCTGAAGAGTTAAAAAAAATCATATCTAGATTTATCAATAACGAATATAAGTAGTTGCTGCCCTGCAATTCAAAAACCAAATTTTCACCATCTTTTCTTCTCTCTCTCCTTCTCTGCAGTGATCTGCACCTTCCGTGGCTCAGTGATTCAGGGTTTGGCTCTGGAGGTGGGAGAGACGGTTCAGATTCTGGAAAAATGTGAAGGTAAGACTTCTACCTGATGAATAGCTTCATGAGATATTGTGGGGGTGGATGTTTGATACAGCTATAATGTCCTTGATCACTGTTACGACACTGTCATCACCAAAGCACCAGTAATCTGTAAACATCCTCCAGGGTTAGAGATGACTGTTGTGCCTTAAAAGTTTTCTTCAAACACATTTGCATACATAATGTTATAATTACATGACAAATATTGTTCGGAAACCCTCACAAGTACTGCTTTTAGCATTAAAAATACGCTCAAATCATAACATGGCAAACTCAAGCCCAACAGGCAGCAACAGCTGTCAGTGTGTCAGTGTGCTGACTTGACTATGACTTGCCCGAAAGTGCATGTGATTATCATAAAGTGGGCATGTCTGTAAAGGGGAGACTCGTGGGTACCCATAGAACCCATTTTCATTTTTATATCTTGAGGTCAGAAGTCAAGGGACCCCTTTGAATATGGCCATGCCAGTTTTTCCTCGCCAAAATTTAGCGTAAGTTTGGAGCATTATTTATCCTCCTTTGCGACAAGCTAGCATGACATGGTTGGTACCAATGGATTCTTTAGGTTTTTCTAGTTTCATATGATGCCAGTATATTCACTGTAGCTTTAAAACTGAACCTTACAACTTCTGAAAGATCGCATAGCGGCCGAGGCATAGGTTACTAAAATGCTCCCTGCTGACTGTCAAATTTAAGAGCTTTAAGAACTCTGCTCTTGAAAACCTGTCATCAGATTTTCAAACGACTACAGTATAGTGTGAATGTGTATAACAATAATTTATATCACAGAGATGCTCTTATGGTAGTGATGTTCGTATTCAGTGATCCTCTTTGCAACATTTAAACCTCTGCTCAGAGGGTCATTCCAACCAAGCACGATTTCTTTTCAGATTGGCTGTTGTATTCATGGAACCAAAAACGTCCACCTGGACTCAAGGATGAACTGATTCGGTTGTCAAAGTTCAAGGTCACTGTGACCTCACGTCCATCCCAATCTCGTGATATCCCGGGAACGCCTTGATCGAATTTCTTCGAATTTGGCTCAAAAGTCCACTCCAAGAACTGATCAGAATTTGGTGGTCAAAGGTCACTGTGACCTCACAAAACATGTTTTGGGTCAAAACTCAAGAGTTAATATGCTAATTATGACAATTTCACAAAAATGTCTAATAGGATAAAATGATGAAGGGATGACATTTTGGACAGACATGAATTGAACTACAACTTGACTGATTGGCGGAGGCATACAACCGCAAGGCGGTAATTACAGTTTTCTGATGGAGACAAAGAGCTCAATACAAATAAACGCATTTTATCAGAAATACTACCTGATAACCTCAATAAGATACCTGCTCCCTGCTGCTCTCTTTATACAAATTAAGTCCTCCAATTAAATGCTAATATTGTTGTTTTAGAGTTCAATTTTGCATGAAGGTACCCTCTGGAGTTTTTGACCACTTGTATTACTATAGAGTAACGTTTTTACCAGTGAGTCCATGAGGACCCACAAGCATGCGGGTGATCAGATACACATCCTGTCCATTGTTTGACTTCATTTCACTGAGCAACAGTTGGTGGCGGTAACGTGCCAAGAAATGTAGCAAAGGGACAACAAAGGAAGTGAATTTTAGTTTAGTTTTCTCTGTGAGGATTCATAAAGTTAAAGGTGGACACCGACGAACATAGAGGCGCATGACTTTTTTCAGATTACCTGTCTCATGCAATACTGTCAGGATATAGTGACCGTTTTATAAAAATAACTTTTTTTAATAATATTTGCTCCAATCTCGCCTACTGCTGCTTTAATCATATTTCCGTAAATTGTTGAAAGTAGACGATAAGTCAAGATGGGTGACATTTGGAGACGTGTATAGCACCTGTATGGAGCTTCTTTTACCACCAATAGTTCCTGCATCAATTCCTGAGTGCCTGTAAAACACATACTGCTGAGTTACTTTGTGCAGCCTTATCTTAAATGTACTGAAAGTATTTTAGAAATATTAGTTATACAGTTTTGCTTTTAGATGGAGGTAGTCAATAGTCAGAGCAGCAGTATTGTAGCTCTCTGCCCCGGTGAATCAAGCTCCATTTCCCCAGATGCCCATGAGGGCATCAGATAGAACTGCTTCCATTAATGCTGCTGCGGCTGTGTTGTCACAAATGCACACAGTAAAATCAAGTAATACTCATTACTGCATCCACAGTTCTCTCGAATAATGAGCCTGTGATAGCTAAGCGCAGGCCTGGACGACAGCCCAAGTTATTAACCGATGTTGCTCCCATTTCTGTTCCTACTTTGACTCACAGAAATTAGCAACTCAATCCAGGATGTGTCTGAAGCCAGGAAGTGTTGTTTTTTGCAGATAATGAGTGAGTATGTGCTTCATTAGCCACAGCTGGGCAGGACGCTACCGTCGATCCAGTGCCAGGGGCTGATTGGGCCTTTCTTTACCCGGGGAGGGAGATGCCCACGAGTGTTGTCATCTCCTACAATCCTCCTCACTTTCTCTCTCCAGTCATCTTTATTTTCCTCTCTACCCTATTCTTTTATCCAGTTCCGTCCTCACTTATTGTCTACTTGTATTGACCAGCCTCATACTCAACCCTGAACTAACTTCCGAGCATCCAATCAGCTTCTAATTTGCCCTTGTTATGAAATGCAACCCCTCCAGCGAGGGACATGGGCTATTATCTGAGCCCCCGTGGCACAGGCTGGCAACACAGCTTTACCACACAGTGATTATCAGGGCAAACCAGGGCTAACTTTTGTCCAAGGTCCCCGTGGCAATTTCAAGATTCCCCCAGCCTCTGTCATTATCTGAACATGCAAATACAGTTTCAGAAAATACCCTCCAAACAATCAAACAATGGCTGGCTAGCAGCGCAGAATAGATATTTATTAGAGAATAGTGTTTGTGTCAGTTATTTATATTGAGGTAAACATGTTTTTTTTTAAATATGGTCTTAACAAAAAACCTTCTCCAGTACTGCTGACTAAGAAATGCTATCAATGACTTTCTAATTATATTTCCGTTTTCCTTAACTTTCATTTCTCTACACTTCTGGGTGAACATCAGAAAACCATCTAGGACTATGTGTGTGTGCTGCAGAAATACTGCAGAGCTTATATCCAGAAAGTACACCGAGTGTTCAAGATGCTAGGTAAATCTTTCTTAAAATTGGCTTCCCCTGCCCTCTTGCACTGTGGCTAGCACTTCTCTGCCTGCACTAATGCAAAATTATCCTCCCCAGACACAAACTCAATGACTGTAATGACAGTGATATGGAGATGGCAGCCAGGCTGCGGGAATGCAATTCCCAAGTTCCATTCTTGAAATATAGATTACAGTCATAACACTTGAGAAAGCATTAGACTTCGATTAAGGCCGTAGCAGTAATTTAAAGTATGAGAGTTCGACTGTAAGTACTGTCAGCATTACTGAAGAGCCCGTAGTCACAGCTAAGAACAATCTCTCATTATTTTAGAGAGGCTGTTCTAAGCTGTAGCAAATCTTTTATAGCAAACTGCTGCTGTTGTGGATGTCCAGGAGAGAGCTTTGAATATTAAACAACCAGGCTGTGACGAGATATGACATGAGATTTTGATGTGGGTAACGAGTCATTATTAGGGCTGTCAATCAATTAAAATATTGAATCGCGATTAATTGCATGATTGTCCGTAGAGTGCACTCACTGCACGCCCCTGGAGTTTTCCATAAGCTGCTAGCTAGACAGCTGTGAGTACTAACAATAGCCATGTTCCTTGTTTAGGTTCATAATGATAATTTTGGGGGAGTAGCTTTTGACGGAGCCCTGAAGGGATGGACTGTCAGTGTTGCCGACGACGCGACTCTTTCGGTAGATTTAGGGACTTTCGGAGCTAGTGCTGCTAGCTACTTTCATTGGAAAAGAGTTGGGTGGGGTTTTTCGGTTGGATCATTTTTAAAATCTAGTGTCCTATTGCTAGTTTCTCAGCATTACTGACCCTACCTTTAAGACATTTGTGTGAAATTATCATAATCAGCACATGATTTCTTCAATTATGGGCAAAAATGTGTTTTGTCACAGTGACCTTTGAGCTCCAAATTCTAGTCAGGTCATCCTTGAGTCCAAGTGGACGTTTGTGCCAAAGCTCTTGAGATATTGCGTTCATGACAATGGGTCGGATGGACGGACAGACAGACGGACAGACAACCCGAAAACATAATGCCTCCTGCCACAGCTGTCACCGGCGCGGAGGGATAAAAAAAGCTGACAGGCAGGAAGATGGAAAAGTGTCTGGTTGTCAGGCAACCAACAGTGTGGATGCTTCTGATCAAGCTTTCCTGAGTATTCTTTATATGTTGCTATGACAACCAAGAAAGTAACCATGGTGATAGTTAGCAATATTTAACTTGGCTTGCTTTTAATTAATGTTTGCACAGTATACTGATTTGACTGGGATCAATCAATACTTGGGCATTGGCAGTGTCGTGTGAAGTGAGGATGCTGTGCTCACAGAGTGGCTCGGTGGCTCAGCTGCAGCTCACACCTCTATTGAATCACATAACCGTCCTAACCGTAATTGCAATGAGAAACGCCTTCTTGGGTACTATTACTGCATCAACAAGCAATTCCCTTTTTCATAAACTAGCTTGAGATGTGCTCTACAGGGATATGAAGCATCATTTAAGACTCATATTTGGCTGATTTGAAACCTGCATCTATGGTATAATGCTGTGTTCATAATGAGCTCAGTCTGAACCTGCAGCAAGTCGACAAAAGTGTCTCCTCGAGTTCTGCCCTCCACTTAGAGATGATTCACCGAGATTATTATTGTGAATTTGATAACGGTGCAAAATGATTATTCTAATAGCCGCTCAGTGAGCCGTTTGGATACGGGAGGCGAGATGATTACTCTTCTTCAGAGAGAGGCTGTATGACAACAGACAAATTAGGTACAACATGCACCTGTGTGCACATGGATGTACCACGCACAAACACCTGCTCCGTCATCTCTGCTCTTACAAATATAGAATAATCATGTAAACACTCACACATACAAATCAATGTTTTTACCCTGTCTTTCAGTCCTCCTGTGTTTTTGGAATCTCTTACAGATGCAGTAAACTCACTCAGCTACACACACACACACCCTCATTCAACCCTTACAAATAGATCCAGACACTGTTGGTCCAACCCCAGTCTGATTTCCATATAGATGAGAGGCTGGGGAGTAAACACAGCCATCTTAATGAGGGTGATAAATGAATCTTGATTGGTTATTAAGTAACCAGCCAATTAAGCCTTCATTTCCATATTCATATCAGATTATGGGGAACTGCTGAGAAATGAATCTCATGATTTTGCAAGAAGAAAAGATGAAAGTTAATATGAAGCATCCTGGCCGATGCAGTGTCAGTGGGACACTTTTCTAAATGTATGATTATCACGGAAATTACAGTTTCATGATAGGTGCCATTATTTTACAATCTTTTAGAAAATTTCCAAACATTTTCTTTACAGAACTGTCTTAGAATATGTTTGTTATGGAGCACAAGGTGGACATTGTGGTGATTTAGATGTCAGATATTGTTAACTAATTGATAAAAGTATAAAGAAATTGGCTTTTGTAGCAGTGTACACTGTGTTAGTCTATGAAGGTACGACTTCAGATCAGATGAGACAACCCGCTGAATTTAAGCATATTACTAAGTGAAGGAAAAGAAACGCTAGGATTCCCTCAGAAGCGGCGAGGGAAGTGCCCAGCGCCAAATCCCCATGCGACGAGCAGATTGAGGATATGTACGAATGGAAGACCACTTGCCCGGTGTTGCGCGAGGGCCTGAGTCCTTCTGATCGAGGCTCAGCCCGTGGACATTGTAAGGCAGTTAACGGCCCTCATTGCACCAACGTTTTTTTTGGTTGCGTTTTTCCTTATCTGATGCGAGGGTCCAAGTACAGAGGGTGTCATATATAGAGAGGTGAAGTCCCTCCCCTTCTGGTGGACCCCATGTGACCTTATTTCGGAAAAAATATGTACAGTAGAAAAAGGCGAGAGACAAATAATTTTTTGATCCAGTTTGAATTGTGCCGTGAATCACACATATGATGTTTGTCAATTTAAAAGATAATTTTGCAAGTCAAGAAAGTCTCACTTTGTCGTAGGTTTGTCGTAGTATCATTTAGTTTTGTGTGAAACCGCTCAGTGAACTACATCTCTCGTCCCGCACAACATACGTCATATCGTCACCAACACTAACTAGCTAGCTAACTTAGCTATGACCACGCACAAATGAAACGTTATCTTACCTGATGTGTTTTATCCAGCAACTCCTGGTCTTTTTATCAGCCGGGAAGCGAAAGAAAGAGTGAGACCCGTTGCTGGTGTGAGTACATCCCAGTACGAAACACACAATAATCAGAGAGAGAGAAAAGTCACTTACGCAACTTTTGGGGGTTTGGTCTTTCTAATTACGTATTATTACTGTCTTATACTTCAATAGTTTTACAACAAACTGTGACTTTCTTGACTTGCAAAATGTATTCTAAATTGACAAACATCATGTGTGTGATTCATGGCGCAATTCAAAAGGGATCAAAAAAATATTTGTCTCTCGCCGTTGACTACCGTTCTTATTTTTTCCAAAATAAGGTCCCATGGTGGTCCACCGGAAGGGGCGGGACTTCACCTCTCTATGCTGTACAGATTGTAAAGTCCCTGAGGCAATGTGATTTGTGATATTGGGCTGTATAGATTGAATTGACTTGATTTGACTTTGGTATTGCAGCCTAACATGGGTGGTAAACTCCACCTAAGGATAAATACTAATAAATAAGGCTAAGTACCTAAAGGGACAGTTGAAAAATACTTTGAAGAGAGAGTTCAAGGGGGTGTAAAACCATTGAAAGGTAAACTGGTGGGCTCCACCCAGTCTGCCCAGGGATTTTACCTCGGCGGGTCAGGGACGACTGCACGGTGTGGGAGAATCCAGTTGTGGGGACCTCTCCCCTGGCGGTGGCCCTCGCTGGGCGCATTTCCTCAACGGCAGTACACCGCGACCATGGTTGGGATGGGGCCCCTGCTCTCTGTGTGACTGTCATCCAAGGCGGACTCCTCAGTGCGCCCCAATGTCGCCAGTGCGGGGATCGGCTCATGTAAAAGGCGTGAGGGGTCTGCAGCGATATCAACAACCCACCCGACCTGTCTTGAAACACAGACAAAGGATAATAATATGCAACATTGTGATATAAATAAATGTCTCTTTTGCTTCACTCTGTCACTGACAGACAGTCGCAAGCAAGCCTTAAATTTCCAAGAGCAGGAGACACAATCATGTTTATTTCCACTTGAATGGAGACAAATGATGTCCCCACAGTCTGAGAGGATGTCTGGGAGCTCCCCTCTACATGTTTAGTCCCTGGATACAAGTCATTTTCAGCTGTCAACGTTTTACTTCAAGTTGAGTCAATTTTCATGACAGCTTTCTACTCCGCAGAGCCATCTGATTAATGTCCGTCCATGCGGAAAGAACCGTTGTGCTGAGACCTGAAGGAGGAGGGGGATCATCACATATCCACACACACACACACACACACTCACTCACGAAATGTACTATACAGTAGGTCACACAGGGTTAAGGGTAGCAGTGTGAACCCAGACCTTGTCCCGGCTCCCTATATGTTGCTGACCTTGTTCTTCAAACTGTGAGGGCTGAGCAGTGACAGATTTCTGCTGATGATGTTTGAGTTATCACCAATTTCCACCGCAAATGAACCATAACTCTGCCATGAAATCATAAAAAAGCTGCTTATAACTCCAGAACTTGCCTGAGAATCATCAGGTTTTTAACAGGGCTGTCAAAGTTAACCCGATAATAACGTGTTAACGCAAATTCGTTTTAACGACACTAATTTCATTAATGCAACTTGCAATCTTTAGGTTGTAGCGGGCTCAGTTTTAAATCTATAATGAAGATACTGGCATCATATGAAACTACAAAAACCTAAGGAATCCATTAATACCAACCATGTCATACTATTTTGTCACATAGGAGGCTAAATAACGCTCCAAACTTATGCTAAATTTTGGCGAGGAAAAACTTCTGAGTGTGTCATAGAAATTTTCAAAGGGGTCCCTTGACCTCTGACCTCAAGATATGTGAATGAAAATGGGTTCTATGAGTACCCACAAGTCTCCCCTTTACAGACATGCCCACTTTACGATGATCACATGCAGTTTGGGGCAAGTCATAGTCAAGTCAGCACACTGACACACTGACAGCTGTTGTTGCCTGTTGGGCTTGAATTTGCCATCTTATGATTTGAACATATTTTTTATGCTAAATGCAGTACCTGTGAGGGTTTCTCGACAGTATTTGTCATTGTTTTGTGTTGTTAATTGATTTCCAGTAATAGATATATACAAATCTTTGCATAAAACAAGAATATTTGTCCACTCCCATGTTGATAAGAGTATTAAATACTTGACAAAACTCCCTTTAAGGTACATTTTGAACAGATAAAAAAATGTGGGATAAATTTGGAATTAATTTGCGATTAATTTGCGATAATTAATCACGATTAACTATAAACAATTATGCAATTAATCACGATTAAATATAGACAATTATGCAATTAATCGCGATTAAATATTTTATTCGATTGACAGCCCTAGTTTTTAAGTTTTCTTGGGTATCAAAGTAATCCAGTGATATTTGTCTGTACATCCACGGTTGTCTCGATTTTCTCTGAAGCAAAGAGTAGTGGACTGAATCTGTCTTTATCTCTGGGTCTCTTTCTGACTTTATCAAGCACATTTATAAGCATCCACACAAAGTGTACACACACCTCAGGCTATGAACTCGTCCCACCCAGACATCTACACACACCCAATAGAATCTATTATTTTACTTTTACTGACTAAATGTCCATGGCTAATGAATATTGATTGCTTGATTGCTGACTGTCATACTCTTCAGGGCAACTAAATCAAAACCAAAAACATTTCTTTAAAAAACTTTGAATATGATCCCTTTCCTGCCAACACACATCAGGCTTTAACTTCAAGTTAACTGACTTTTACATGAAATGAGTCGACAGAGTAGCATATTATTTTATGGGGAGACATTTGCTTGTTGCAGAAATAAACCTGTGATCTTTTGGTTATTAGGTTACTTTTCTGAAAGGAGAAGTTTTTTGATATAAACTGTATTATTTTTTTTAATTATTTTTACACGGTAGAAGAATTTCAGACTCATTTCAATCTTTATTGACTTGTAGGACCATACCTGTGTTTTTGCAAGTTTAAACCCCAAATCATGAATACTTTATACTGTATTATTGCTGACCATTTTCTGATGCATGGTGAAATTTCAGGGTTTTTTTAATGTTTTTTTTCTCCTTTGTGAGGCAGCTGTTGGTTTCCATTCAC
Organism: Adelosebastes latens; assembly: GCA_916700685.1. NCBI lineage: Eukaryota > Metazoa > Chordata > Actinopteri > Perciformes > Sebastidae > Adelosebastes > Adelosebastes latens. The sequence goes on from CAKAKR010066743.1 coordinate 52,220, forward strand.
CGCTTTGGTCCTTTTAAAATGGAGTTTTTATTTTATTTTTTATATTTTTGTTAACGTCACCAAGCTAAATTCGCCTTGCATATTCAGTCATGATGACTCATAACCCTCCATTGAATCTTTGCTGTCTTAGTCACTCATGTTTATGTTTTCTTTCAGGATGGTACAGAGGATTCTCAACGAGGAAGCCAAATGTCAAGGTAAGAGAGGCTGAGAGCTTCTGCTCCTCTCACACTGTTTGACTATTAACACTTTCTTCCTCTTAAACTTTTGCTCTTGATTTCTCCATTCCTTCTTTTTCTTTCCACATATGTGATTCCCTTTCTTCCTGTCTCTCTCTGCTGTGGTGATGTTGAGAAAAGGGGTTATTTGTATCACCAACATCTCAGGCAGAAAGTAGAGGAAAAAGTCTGCAGTTTATTTACATAAAGTCTCCTTCACATTACACATGTAGTCAAACAAGTTTCTACTTCTCTCCATCTATTATCTTTGCACTCATTTTCTGGCAGAGTTTAAACTTCACACATTGGTAGATGATGGTAGACATAGTTTATATTTTACATAGTGATCAAATAGTGAAATCAGGCAACAACGCTTCTTATCCCCAGAGGCTGCATGTAAGAATCATGACCTCAGGATTTCAAAAAAAAAATTGCAAAAACAACTACAAATGCTTAAAGGGGCTGTTTGTAACTTGCAGCGAGAAACTTTATCACCGGCACCCGGTCGGAGATGGTAACGTTTCTCTTCCTGCAGCGGGGCTGAAGCAGGAAGAGAAACGTTACCGTCTCCGACACTGGCACTCGGTCGGAGGCGATAACGTTTCTCTTCCTGCTTCAGCCTCAAAGCCAACACAGTATCAGCATTGATTCATGGAGAGACCTTCGTCTGGTCAGCTAACATTACTGCCAAGCAGGTGAAATATAGAGTGATATTGTGGTTTTAGCTGACGTGTGTCGCCTCACTGTTTTGAGCGATGCTCGTTCATGTCTATTTAGAGCGAGCAAGCGCGAGCCCGACGCTGACTTTCGTTGACTTAACGGCCACAGGTGTCGCTGTTAACAAGCATTTCTGAAAGTTACAAATAGTCCCTTTAAGTTTAGCAGAGAAGTCGCTGTAATTAGCTACTTAAAGGGCGGGTCCATCTGTGTTCTGTTCCGTTTTATCAAATGGAAACGCCCATTCAGCCATTGCAAAAAGAAGTGACGTAGGTTCCCAAAGTAAGCTAATCAATAAGGTTATGAAAAATGTGAATGCTAGCATGAGCTGAGTCAAAGTGAGCTGTGCTAAGTTTGGTAATAGCTGAAAGGGTTGGTTCAGGTTTTTTGAAGTGCGGTTGTATGTATAGTTTTTAGAAGGGCTTGGGGAAAATAGCAGTTTGGCACTAAAACATACATATTTTGACTAAAATTTGAATGTTCAGAATTGAATATATAAGGAACACCACTGTGAAGCTACAGAATGATGTAAAAATCTAAGAAAAACTGGTATGTCATAACTGAGCCTGTAGTTGTTCAGATCCTCCTGATTGTAAGCATGTTTTTCAGTTAGTGGTAACATCCATAGCAGAAGACCTATGGTGTCTGATCCACAGCGGATAGCCTCAGTAACAAAAGTAACATGGTTTGTTATTTGATGGAACCCAGCGCAGCAGCACGTGGTCTGATCTTTCAATGCAAAACAGCCTGTGGCCGTTCGCATCTTGTTTAGATGCTCTGTACATCATAGTAACTAGGTGACATGACTGCTAAGAAGCAGTCTTGTTTGTTACAAATATGCCCTGTAGCTCCAGTTGATGAAATCCCACTGATGTCAGATGAAACCCATATACCTTGAAAAAAGTCTTTCAATAATGAAGGAATTACTACCAATTTCTAAATCCCTGACAAGTACTGTTTTGAAACTAAACAAAAGCTTTTTGAAGAGGTATATTGATGCAATGGTTGTGAAACACCCTCAATACATAACTATATCCCCTTTTAAGGATGAAAAAACAAGAACTTAAATGGTTTTGAGCCAACAGCAACTACAGAAATGGGTTTGTTGTGACCAGACTCTGCAAAGCAAACATGCTTCGATGCCGTGACAACTTAATATGCTGTACAGTGAATTTAAGCATCAGCATCCAACAGAAGTGCTTATCAGATAGTCGCCAGTGTCCACCAATTTTTGTAATTCTCCGACAATCCGGCATTCACGCCCACCTCATGCAGCAATGGCCAGGTGTGTGGAGGTGTGAAAGTTGGCAGGATTTGAATTTATCCCTTTTCTCGTGTACAACCGAGTTCAACACTATGAATGCCTCCCAGGAGAGACTGTCTGAAAGTGTTCGTGTCTCGCCTTCTCTACGATGGTCGGCCTTTCACTCCACCTTCGAGTCTGACCATAAGGAACGGCTTTAAACACGTCATACAAACCAGTAGTTCTTTTTGAGCATACCCACGTCTTTAGAGCAGTGGTCCTTAAACTGTGAGGCTTGACAGGTGGGATGTGCGTGGCTGGAGGAAATTAATGTGCAATTAATGTTTTGATGTCGGAATCTTTTTCAAGGCGGAACAGTTAACAAATCAGCTATTTACATCCATGGTAGCAATGGTGTTCATTCAGACAGGTAGTCTATAGGTTTACAGAATAGACAGATATTTGACAGCGACAAAAGAAAAACAGACGATGCTTCTGAGACGAACAAGACTGTGCTTATCTGTCGGTAATGAAAAGAAAATATGACAAAGTAGGGCTGCAATGAGTAGTTCTAAGCTTCACTCATAATGTTGACATTCTAATTATTATCAAACTTACAGAAATATTAGCCACCTTCTCTTCCCTCCTCTTGGCGCTCCGTCCGTCTCCTTTAATTGCCTCAGTCTTCAGTCCAAAAGTCACAATTTTTTGAAAAAAGAGAGATCGTATTATTTCCAAAATTCACTACATGTTTTCATCTAAAGAAATATTCTGCTTCACTCCATAATTTTTGTTGTTCAGCCTTTCAAAAATGACAGTCTCACTGCAGTTAAAAGCTGTTTCTTTCCCGCTCGCACCTGTAGCGGGGTGGTCTAGCAGCAATCCAACAGCACCATAAATTACATTTATATAGATATAAATAATAATGAAGGCGGTGGGAGATGAGGAGAGACCAGTGTGTATTTTATCTCTGAAAACTCTGGCAGCTGACAGTATGAAACTCAACAAATTAAGAAGACATTTAGAAACATTACATCCCAATCACTTCAATAAAAGATGTCTTCCTCCAAAGGGGGGAATGACATAAAAAGTTTGAGAACCACTGCATTAGAGTAACATGCAGGTAGTACAAACTATCTCTCTTATTATACGCTTCAGAAAAAAACGTTATAAGAGTCTATAAAATTCGATCAATGCTTCCTGCTGCTTCAAAGCTTCATATTCAAAGCTGCCAGTGCAGCTTTAACACATATCACCAGGTCTGTGTATAGGGTATTGCACAGGTAATCTCACTGCATGGGAAATGAACCCCCAGCCATTCCAGGTTTATACATTTTAATGTCAACAGGTTGTAGATTATACAGTAGGATCTACAGTATGTGTCCCATATAACAAATCAGAATGTTCTCCTACACTGTTTGTAGCTATGAAAAGTAATTCACTGTAATTTGTATACATCCCACAAAATCAATGTGATTAAATCCACGTAATCGCGAACCAGGAAGTATAAATAGTGACAAACTCCTTGTAGGGAGGAGATCAGGGTGGATAGGTGGGTGAAAAAAACACCTGGACTTTTACCCAGGAGACCGGTGTTCGTGTGAAACCAGAAACTGATGATTTATTTGTCACGTAACGTCCGTACTTAAGTAACCCCACTTTGGTAGCTATTTTAACCCAAACTACGATCTTGTTTTGTTGCCTAAACCTAACTAAGTTATTTCCTGTGAAGACGGAAGTTTATTTTGAAAAGACTGTATGCATGTACAGTAAAGTGCGGAAATTGACACGTGTTGCGGGACATTCGTAGGATGATCAATAACTGTATCATAAGATGTCATCCAAACTGTTATATGAGGACACGTTGAACAGATTGGTAATTCATCCTGTGAACTGTTCACAAGCAGAGCTGGAAAATGGATTAGGAGATGTCAATGCCATGCAACTCATGAAGCTACAAAAATCCTTCTATTCACGAGAAGAAATTGACTCTTATTAGGTTTGAAATAGTAGATAAGTATTTGTCAAAATGTCTTCATTTCCACTTAATATTCTGTGCTTTTTAGAAGCAAAGACATACCCAGAAGTTAACTTATCAGAGAACAGGTGTGGCTTTAAGTACTGCGGTGGATTTTTAAGTATTATAGGCTGCTACATCTGATGAACGCAGTGCAGTATTATTAGGTAATCAGCATCTCTTAACAGGTTTTATTGGAGCAGCCTTCCTGACCCTGTGCTGGATATGACTCACACTAACGGCCTTGTATATCCATCTCTCTTTTTCAAGCAGCATGACTGGATCACAAGCTAACAGGCTTCTGGGTTTTTAGTCTTTAAAAAAAAAATAACCTCTTTTGTGTTCTATCCTGCTCTGTCCCATTGTCCTCTCTGCACCAGCCTTCTGTTTTATTTAACTTTGCTCCATCCTGCTCTGTGGGTCCGTAAGAGGCTTTACGTTTAGCTTTACTATATCTAGAAAGTAGTGTCTCCTCTAGCTGTTGTGGATCCCTGCTGGGTGGTCTGTGCTGTAGATAGCAGAGGTATTAACATACAAGAGATCATCTGCTTGGGTTTTGTATTTCATTTTAGAAGGTGAGAGGTGATAAAGTAAAACAGAAACACCTCTGGTCTGGCTTGGTGATGGTTTTAAATGAGTTAATTGTTGAAGTGACATTTCATGTTCTTCATACAACTTGTGTCAGTCATTTTGATATATAACTTGTAGACAGTCATGTAGAAACTCACTACCCATTCTCACTCACTGCTTTACCTTTCAGCAACTAGGAAGTGCTACGGCTCTGTTGTTTTGTCTTTTAACTTCCTGTCGGCATCGGAAGTAGGAATGTGTCACGTTGTGTAGATTGACATCTGCAGCTTGTGATCGCCTTGCATCTACATTTTAGCAAATATTTGACCATTTTTGTAATACAATGTAGAGCGTAAAGTACTGACAGAGCTGAAGAAATGAAGAGACTTTTTTTTCTGCTGACAAACATCAACTGATTATCAGATCAATTCTTTTGCACAGAGTCATCTTAAAGCCGTTTCACATCAAGGACATATGGGGAAAAAATATGCGAACGAACCTCAATTTCAGCAGATTTCATTGCTACAACACAAAGTAAGCTAGTTGAGCTAGGTGTAAGATAGTTAACGCCATACGTCACTCTGCGCCAAGCTTCGTCTTTTTTAATCCAAAATCTGTAGGGAATGTGTTGATGTCAGGTCAGAATTCTCCCTCAAAAATGTGGACATGTGTTCCCAACCTTGAGAAAGGTATAACAGGATGTGTTAGCTGATCAGGACCGAGACTTTGGACTTGTATCTACTGTAGCCAGCAGTAGTGACCGGGAGTTAAAATATAAAATCAGAAATGGAACAAATGTGCGGGTTGCATAAGGTCAATAGTGATGCTTGGCTCCTCAGCTGTTGAAGAAATGAGAACCATGAAGTATCAATCAAGATGTGATGGTGGGGCAAAAACAATGCTTAAAATTCAGACATTTGTGATTTCAGATGTAAAGCATCTCCCTGATATGTTAAGTTACGGGGTTGGTCAACAATGACGATGTATTCTTTGACATGATAGAAAGCTATCAACTATATATATATTGAGATAGCTATTCTCTTAGTATCTCTGGATGAATCAGGTCTTTGTGTAGGCAACGTT
>CAKAKR010066744.1:8427-33029 GCA_916700685.1 Adelosebastes latens
ATTTTTAGTTTGTAGCAGGTTCAGTTTTAAAGCTAAAGTGAAGATACTGGTATCATAACAAAACTACAAAACCTAAAGAATCCATCGGTACCAATCATGTCATACTAGCATGTTGTGAAGGAGGTTAAATAACGCTCCAAACTTGCGCTATATTTTGGTGAGGAAAAACTGGCATGGCCATTTTCAAAGGGGTCCCTTGACCTCTGACCTCAAGATATGTGAATGAAAATGGGTTCTATGGGTACCCACGAGTCTCCTTTGTACAGACATGCCCACTTTATGATCATCACATGCAGTTTTGAACAAGTCATAGTCAAGTCAGCACACTGACACACTGACAGCTGTTGTTGCCTGTTGGGCTGCAGTTTGCCTGCTAAATGCAGTACCTGTGAGGGTTTCTGGACAATATTTTAAACAGTTTTACGACAAACTGAGACATTCTTGACTTGCAAAATGATCTTTTAAAATGAAAAACATCATATGTGTGATTCATGGCGCAATTCAAACAGGATCAAAAAATTATTTGTCTCTCGCCGTTGACTACCCTTCATATTTTTTCCGAAATAATGTTTCATGGGGTCCACCGGAAGGGGAGAGACTTCACCTCTCTATAGAGAAACTTTGAAGAATCAATTGATGTTTTATTTTTTGTCACATAATATTATGTTGGATGTCACTGGTTGGTTTATTAGATGGGGAGACATTTGGAGGATTATCATCATCTTTCTCTCCAGAGACGGATAACACCACATACAGTACTTGGACATGGACACACACACACACACATTCACAGATATGTCTTCCCTGTGGCCTGTTGTGTGTGAATTGATGTTCCGTAGAAGATGGAATGGGCTCCTTGGGGTAGAAACAGCTTCACTTAATTTCTCTCTGTCCACCCCGTGTGATGTGAGGGAACAAGTGTGTGTGTAAACGAGTGTGTAGGTGTTGGAGCTATGGATAAAATCCATCAGCTGGAAATCAGCTCAGTGTTTCTCCCCTTTCTCTCACTCTCCTTTTCTTTTTTACTGTCCAATCCACCCCATCTTCCTTCTCTCTTTATTTCCTCATTCTGCTTTCTTTCATCACATCCTCCTTCCCACTTCATCATCTTGTCATCCTTCTCTCCCTCCAACGGATTCTCCCCGTCCTTCTCTCCTCCTTCAAATCGCTCACCTTCCCTTCTCCCCCTGTCATCCTCCTTTACTGCAGTTATCTTTTTTTAATCCTCCAATCTGCCCCCTTTTCATCCTCCCTCATCCTTTTCTCATCTCTGCCCTGCACCGAATCCTCTCAAACATCATGTGGCCATTTCTTCTTCACTTCCTGATAATCCAGTCCTCTCCCTCTCTGCCCGACCCTCTTCTTCATCCTCTCCGTCTCTCTCCATCATCTCATCTTTTTCACCTTTTCTTACTTACTTTTTTCTTTCTTTTGATAAGGTCATAATCTGCAGCATTGCCATAAATATATTTGTTGTCTTCCCTTTTTTTCTCACTCTATCCTCCTCATTCTCCATCTTTTTCTTCCGCCACTTGCCTGCACTTTGCAGCCAACTGCCATTTAAAATCTTCTCTCGCTATTAGCTATTACCTTTTCTCATCCCACTTACATTTACTCTCAATCCCATCCATCAATCTATCACATCATCCTCTCCACCTGCCACTAACATGCATCTTCTATAGTAGGCTACTATATAATAGGACTGAGCTATAGATCTAATTTACACTTGACATTAAAGCTACACCATAGACTTGATTTACATTTTCAAATACAGCTGTCTTATCAACCTAAATCACAAAGTGGAGCTAAGACAGTGAAAAAAGCATCGCATCATCTTTAACTGAGACACAGATTCTTCCTCAGGGTATCATGAATTTGGTGTTGGGCATATTTGGTGGTACAGAATCTTCTCGGGCCACAGGACAGGATGAATTAAAAGCCAAGCATTCTGTCACAGGTTGTCTATGGAGGACGGAACCTGCCAAAATCAAAAAAATAAATGAATGAATAATGACATTAATTGATATTTCTGTTTTAATTTGCTTTTTTATTTATTTATCTTTTTATCAATTCCCTTATTTATTTACTCTTCCATTTAACTTTCTGTTTTATTTATGTTTTTATTTTTTGAATTAATTAATTAATTTAGTTTTGCATTTATTTTTGATTTACTTATTTTGCATTTATTTGTTTTATTTTGATTAATTAATTTATTTTTGTATTTATTTTTTTAATTTATTTATGTATTTATTTTTATTAATCTTCAAATATATTTTTTTATTTTTCATTCATTTATGTTTTGCATTCATTTATTCATGTATTTATGTTTATTCATTTATTTATTAATGTATTTATTTATTCATTTCATATTTATTTTTAAATGTGTGTATTTATATAAATATATATTTATTTATTTATTTCTGTATGACTTTCCCTTAGCATTTCATCCCCTATTTATTTCCCGAAACTTATTTTTTTTCTGTATTCTTTTCTTTATACATTTTTTTGACATTTCTTTACGCATTTCTGCCTCATTATGCAAATGAGGTGGCTGTCGCTCAACATGTGTCATCATGGGGTCAGGATGCATGACTAATACTGTATGTTAGTTAGCCAAACAGTGTCTGCTTCTTCTTATCAACTCCAGTCTTCATTCCCGGCTCCACACGGCGGTTGGCTTGCTGCTGCGGTTCCCCCCGCCGCTGCCTCGTACCGGTACAAGTGTGCAGATAAACAGTTTGAAGCTGAACTATGGACATCAATTTACAGACATGCCCACTTTATGATAATGACATGAAGTTTGGGGCAACTCATAGTCAAGTCAGCACACTGACACACTGACAGCTGTTGTTGCCTGTTGGGCTGCAGTTTGCCATGTTATGATTTGAGCATATTTTATTTATGCTAAATGCAGTACCTGTGAGGGTTTCTGGGCAATATTTGTAATTGTTTTGAGTTGTTAATTGATTTCCAATAATAAATCTATAAATACATTTGCATAAAGCAAACATATTGGCCCACTCCCATGTTGATCAGAGTTTTAAATACTTGACAAATCTCCCTTTTAGGTACATTTTGAACAGATAAAAAATGTGCGATTGATTTGTGATCAATCACATTTAACTATGGACAATCATGCAATTAATTGTGATTAAATATTTCAATCGATTTACAGCCCTACTATATATATATATATATATACATATATATATATATATATATAATAAACTGTTAAAATAGCATACGTTATAGAAATACTAAGAATTAGTAAAGATTATTTATTAGCATTTATTGTTTGTTAACATTAAAATAACTATTAACTAACTTTAATTACTTATCAATTAACCATTTATAAAGGATGGTTATTATAAAGTGTTACCAAAAGAAATTTCGCTTTAATTTATAAAAACGACCTAAAGAGTAACGTGGTAAAATTAATCTCAGTGGTAGCTATGGTGATTTGTTTGTTTCAGCAGTAATAAATCAATCTATGATTACTCTCAGATAATGCGCATAATATCACATTTTCCCTCAGTCAGTGTTAAGCACGAAGTCATGGAGAAACATGCTGCTTTCATGCAAATTGCTACGTGTTCATAAATGTATCTTGATTTTCAGATGGCGGGGCTATAATACATGAGAGATATATACATATTGTTATGATGCGTTTCCAAAAATGAGGTGACATTACGGAAATAACACATATGTCCTCCACCTGTTGGGCGCACAGATCAACAGGTAGTCCATTCGAAAGATCCCATGGTTTCCAGCTGGCGAAAATGTATCTTTAATAACATTTGGTGCAGCTTTAAAATATATAAATCCATTAAACATGCTGAAATTGATTTTAACAACCTTTTAAACGGGAAACACTTGGTTTATTTTCCCACATCAGAAAACATTCATTCACATGATCTTTATCTGAGCTTGCTGCTTTTTCATTTGGTTTACTTCCATTAACACATTTGATTGATGAAACCTGAATCTCCAGTGCATCATGGGTACATTTGTATCTGCATGGCTTCTGGCTCTATCCAATTACAATCCAATCATCCAGGGTGCAGGTTAATATGTGGTGTAAAAGAGGTCTATCATCTCTGTGCTCATCACTATCTCTCTCTCTTGTCTTCTCATCTCCCACAACCCCTCCTCCCTTCTCATCTCACCTTGTGTCAAGCTTCAGTGACAAATGATACGAATCTAGCGGAGTACGATAAGGCACACAAGATGGGGGGTGATCAGCTGACTTTGATCTGAGGGAGAGTGGAGGTGCACAGTATAATGAGGTCTGTTTCATACTATAGGTCTGTGATGCCCTGTATAATATTTCATCTTTTAGTAAAGCACCAAAAAGTCACATGGTGCATTTATACAACACTGACATATTATCTCTTTTTAAGGTAATATGGCGAGCTTGTTAATAGGCCTGCACGATATTAGAAAAATCTGCAATGTACCATATCATTAATCAATATTGACGATATGACTTGCGATAAATATTAGCTAGACTTACAGTATGTCAGCCTGGTTGTTTTTGAATTCAGAACCGGATTAGAAGTTAATATTTTAAATATAACTAGGCTAAATGTTGTTTCTAGAGCAGCAACAGTAATGTTTACAACAGCAAAGTCACCATACTTTTACAGTAAGTCCAATATGTACTGTCTTTTAGCTCTGCTTTTGGTCTCTACCAACTCCTGAGAGGAATATCTGGCTCTTTAGCTTTAAATGCTCCACTGTCTGAACAGTAGATATGAAGCTGCAGCCGGCTAGCTTAGCTTAGCATAAAGACTGGAAATAGGGGGAAACAGCTAGTCTGGCTCTGTCCAAAGGTAAAAAAATGCATACACCTATATTTAGTTTGTTTAACTAAGAGTTAGTGGGTGTTGGCCTATGCCAGGATTGTCCCTGTCACTGATTCTGTTTGTGATTTTCATGGGCTGGATTTCAAGGCGCAGTCGGGTAGAGGAGAGTGTCCTGTTTGGGGACCTCAGAATTGCGTCTCTGCTCTTTGCAGATGATGTGGTTCTGTTGGCTTCATCAGATCGTGACCTTCAGCACGCACTGGGGCTGTTTGCAGCCAAGTGTGAATCGGTCGAGATGAGTCAGTACCTCCAAGTCGGAGGCCATGGTTCTCTGCTCCCTACGGGTTGGGGGTGAGTCACTGCCCCAAGTGAGGGAGTTCAAGTATCTTGGGATCTTATTCACGAGTGAGGGTTAAATGGAGAGAGAGAGAGACGGGCAGTTTGGTGCAGCATCAGCAGTGATGCGGCCATTGTATTGGACCGCTGTGGTGAAAAGAGAGCTGAGCTGGAAGGCAAAGCTCTCAATTTACCAGTCCATCTACGTACCAACCTAAAGCGGCCGAAAAGAGTTTCCTCTGTAGGGTGTCTGGGCTTAGAGATAGGATGAGGTGCTCAGACTTCTAGAGGGAGCTCAGAGTAGAGCTTCTTATCCTTCGTGGAATACTTTACTTTGCCTGCTGCCACCATGACCCGGCCCTGGTCTACAAAAATGTCATTCCCATACAACAAAACTGCATTGTCAATTAAGTTTTGAGTTTTTTCTCCCAGATTCCGTTTCAATTTGACGTATCACAAATGCGTTTAATCAAAGTCTGCATAAGCCCGTGTAGGGAGGAGGTCAGGGTGGATGGATGGATTAGTCAAACATGGCACATTCACCCAGGAGACCGGTGTTCTTGTCCCGTCTGAAACCAAGAGTAACATATTTATTTTAACCCCCAAAAAAACTTTACTAAACCTAACCAAGTTGTTTTGTTGCCTCAACCTAAATGTAATTGAGAATGCAGTTTTGAAACAGCAAAAACGCGAGCGGTTAAAATACTGTAACAGTGATATACACGTATGTAGAGATGTTAATATGAAACTTATTTTGGGTTCAGAAACCTAAAGAGTCAGTCTATCCGTAGTTTGCAGAAACGTACAATGCCAACGTATTTTATTCTGGGACTGGGTTGGGATGGATGGATATTGGGAGTTATGTGCTGGATTTCTTGGCTGGGAGCAGTAACTTCCTTTTTTTCATTTCCCCATTAGAGTGTCCGATTTAGAACTGGATACTCTGTAAAGTGTCACTAAGCTTCTTTTTGTTTGATTCATGTGACCAAAGTCATTCAACAGTATTGAGAATCAGGCAATATAAGCGAAAGCATCTGTCTGGATGGACTGTGGGAGTTGTCTGGGCTTTAAGAGCATGCAGTTCACCATGAACAGCTGGGGCTATTATGTAGTTCACTTTAATGCAAACGTTTCTAAGCTTAATCGGTGTGACTTTCAGGTAAAATATGCCATGATGGTGATCACGACTCATTATAAATCCCCCTCCTCATCCTCTACTTAGTCCAAACCAACAGTTTTTTGTTGCTGGTGCTGGAAAATTTTAAATGCATCACTTTTTATGTAAAAGTATATCTTCCAAGAAAGAATTACCAAACACGTTATAGTTATCATGATTTGAACAGTTACACTAGTGTTGTATTGGTGAGAGATCAGTGCAGTAAATGTAGCAAAATGGACATTAAGTTCTATGATGATACTTCAGGTTATTTCTTTATATCAGAAGTAACTGGAAGTAATCAATTATCTTTGCATATTTCTGTGTCGTCTACTGCAGCCTTGCTGCCTGGAAGGTAATCTGAGTTAATGCCAAGGTTAATTTAGAGAGTGCTACTAAAATGATAAGCCTGCTCTATGGGACTGCATAATTAACTGCAAATTGTGCCAAAGCAAACGTGGAAGAGGGAGAAGGAGAATCTGCGGTTGTGTGTGTGTGCTCATTTCAGCACATACACACACTGAAGGACACAGTTTCCCACATACATATATACAGAAACATCGGACATCATCTAAAAATCACACTCTCACACAAAGTTTTTTCCTCCAAGTTGTTAATTATTAAGTCCAAGAGAGCGGTCTTATCTATGAATGTCCCTTTTTCCCTTTGCCTTCAGAATTAATAGAATCTTTGGATTTAAAGCAGCTTTAAATTGAGCACACATCAGTCAGGTTGCAGAGGAGTGGATGGTATCTGACGCGCTTGTGAGTGTGTGCTCTTATTTAAATCAGACTGCTTCTGGGGACTGAAAAGTCAAAAAGTACATTTATTTCTACTTATGTCTAAGTTTATTTTAGGGTTAAAAACACTTCAGAGGTCAAGCTTGGGGTTTATGCTATGATGTTTAAGATGTGTAGAAATGGGGTTGGTCCCCACAAGGATGGCAAGACATTTATGTGAGTAGCGAAAGCAGTGTACAGCAGAAACTAATCCATGTTGCCAACTTGCTGCACCCGATTTGACTGTTATCAGGGCATTAATAGGCGTTATCATTCGCTATAATCCTCATAGATGTGGGTCGGTAGGGGCCTGCTACACGTACTACGTTGTAAAAGTGAAAGCAAAACTTAAAAGCAGCATGTTCTAATGGCACATTCACACCGAGAGTGAAGTGAACTTTTCGTGCGACACGATTACCTTAAAAGTCAATGCAAAGAGGTGAATTCACGCCGGGTGACGTGAATGATGCGAAGCGAACACGTGAAATTCACGTCATTCGCGCATTCGCGGGAGTTGAAATATTTCAACTTGAGCAAGAAAACTACCATTTTAAAAGGTTTGCTTGTTGTTTTCCGGACAGATCTGATGAAGCATGAATTCATACTTTTTCAATAATCTGCATTATTATGTAGTTATTTCGGCATCCTTTTGAGCAGAATGACGTGTGGTTTGCTAGATACAGTCAGTGCAATGACACTGTATGTGAATACAGCTCGCCGCCGGGTGAAGTTATGAACCCAGACACATGGCGTTTGGTTCTCTGACATATCTGGGACTTCCACAACATATACAAAGCATCAACAATGGTTATTTCTTTCAAGCGAGGCGAACATTTGCTTCATTGTTTGTCTAATCACAGCTTAACACATCAAACTGAATGAGACGTTACGTTTTGAACACAAACAAAACAGCTTCTTTAGGTTTAGGAAACAAAACCACTTTGTTAAGTTTAGGGAAAAAGGTCGTGTTTTGGGTCAAAATAATAACATTTGAAAAGTTAAACAACTATACCTTGTTGGTTTCACACAGGATGCAAACTCCAGTCTCCTCGGTGAAAGTCCTGTGTTTTGTGTCCCATCCATCACCCCTGACCTCCACCCCAAATGGAGTTTCACGCCATTTATACTGCAGCGACTTCCGCTTCTGCTCCTGTCATAATTTCTAGGGTTGCAAGAGGCCACTGTTATCTTCTTTTATTCCTTCTTTCGGTGATTGCCCATGAGAGTAGATGATGAAACCTACTAGTGGGTGTAGCAGGCCCCTACTGACCAACATCTATGAGGCTTATAACACTAATATCTCCCATTTAATGAACTGATAACAGTTTAACTGCCTGCTTATATCATCAAAATGTTCGCTGTTTAGCTATTGACAATACATCCATGACAGTGTTAACGACACTGCCGACATCTCACAGCTGGTGTTGCTCCGAACGTTGCTGCAACCACTGGGTTGAAAATTCCACATACTTTTTTTCCTCAATGCACTGGAATGTTTGGAAAATAAACCTATGAAGTTTGGAGAGTGTATAATGAATGCCACTTTTTGTCTATTGTGACAGTTTTTAACCACAGCATGACACTTCTAAAGCATCTGTTTACTTTTGATTTTCTAAGTTCTCATGTTTCAAAGGGAAAAACCCTCAAAGGAAGTGTTATGTTTACATTTGCAAAAGTGGCAACTGTGCTCTGCCTGGGATAAATACTGTATGGTGTAAAAAGCTAGAAAATATAATGACAAGCTACACCTACACAGCTTCTTTGTAACAAGCAAACCAATACATTTTTATAACATTATATCAATGTGCTTGACTTTACTCTTTAAGTACTCTGAATTTACTGAATAACCACAAGCTATCTTGCAATGTGAAAATATGAGCAGGGATGTGGGTGGGTTTGAAGGCTAGCCTACATTCAGTGCAATAGGCAAATTTAGGTTTTGATGATACTGGTGGTGATTACAGAATTATAGAGCCAAGAATCCTGCACCGATGGGTGTCGATAATCTCTTTACTCAGAAACCTCCATGCAAGGGAAGGTAAAACTGATGAAAGGGTGATTCATTATAAAGCAGAAAGGGTTATTGTCAAATGACGTGAATTGTGAAACCTTTATGCCTTCCATTATATACCATGACTAAGACATTTTTTCATTTTGCCATATCTTGATGTGACATTTTGACGTGTTACTGCAGAAAAGCACAGGTGTAATTAATAACATTGATAATGACTGTTCCAGGGCCCTGGTATTGTGCATGGTTGTTCACTGTGACAGTTAAATAGAACTGAACCATTGTTAATGATATTAACACCTGTGGTTTTCCTGCTCCAGTAGCCTATGACGAGTCAAAATGTCTGCTATGAAAGAGACCTACTTCTTTGTACGTGTTAATCAGCCAAAAGCTAGTTACTTGTCTTCAATTTGTTCAAATTACAGCTGTGAAGATAAATCAAGAACATGGGCAAATCCCCCTGGCCTGGCCTAGAGATGCATATCTATTTTGTATTGTCACTCTGGTGTTTGCATAGGTATTGAGGTCCAGTCACAGGATGCAGGCACAGCAAAGTTTATCCACTCGTCTACGCAAAATAGGCTGTGCTAGAAGCTTGGTGACGTAGGGACCATTCACTAGTTAGTGAACTACTGCAACTGGTAAGCTAACACGCTAACCAGCTGGGAGCATGCTAGCACTAGGAAGTCCCAATAGCTCGGTCGTGTATAGAAGGTAACTCACAAGATGGTTAAGGTTAGGCATTGATCTTGAATGGTTAAGGTTAGCCATTGACCTTGAATGGTTAAGGTTAGGCATTGACCTGGAATGGCTAAGGTTAGGCATTGACCTTGAATGGCTAAGGTTAGGCATTGACCTTGAATGGCTAAGGTTAGGCATTGACCTTGAATGGTTAAACTTAGGCATTGACCTTGAATAGTTAAGGTTAGGATAGGATGTCGGTCAGCGAGTCTTGTGAGAGTTTTTGCAATTTGCAGGTTACCTTCTAGACACAACCCAATAGCTCTCTGAGCATTTTGTTCTCAGGACTGCACATCACTTTAGTCAATAAAGAGCTATCAAACAGGTGAGAAAAGCTCTCGGAACTAGCTAGATTACTGTCGGGTTGCAAGAAAGTTAGCTTGGTCGCTAACGGGACAACCGTATTCGTCATGTATTTTAAAAATGTAACGCAGTAACGTTACTCAAAGTACATTTTGACTGACCTAATTTTTACTTTTACCTGAATACATTTTTATGCAAGTTATTTTAGTTTTGTTTGATTAAGTGTCAAAGTAACAGTACTTTTACTTAAGTATAATATTCTATTCCCTTTCCATCCCTGGCCTTTAAACTGGTGGAGCTGTCTCACAGCTAATAATGCTGTCAGCACTTATGTATCAAAAGTAAAATGTGTGCTCTGTGTGAGACACAATATATCACAATAATCGAAACAGCTGATGTGTGTAATAGGAGTCTGCAAAGCAAACATTTCCAGCCATTCAAAAATGCATTAACTCAGGTAAATACGTGGCAAATGGCTCAAATAGCATTTATTGTTGCAGTTATTTTAGATTCTATAACATTCAGTCCTAAATACGTTATTGAAAATGATTTCTTGTGCTGCAGAATAGAAAGCCAGAGTGAAATGGAGGGCATTCATTCTTGTCTGTCATTACATAAAGTGGTTACCTTATTTGCATCCATCTCTTTATAGCCAATCAATGACTGTTCTGCTGTGTCAGTTCTAAAATTCAGTTTTGTGTGTATTGAACGGATTTAAAAAGCTGTTGTAATATCTCAGAAAGGCCCTTGGCAGGAGCTCTTAATATATTCACAACATATTCATCGCCCTAATACTTCAATTTGAGTTGTTTGTCCGTATTGGGGTCAGTGTAAACATTTTGGCAGAATGGCGGCAGAAGCAGGAAGACCTGGGTCACTGATTTCATCTCCTCTGTTCCAAAATAACATCTCCAGTTTAGTCCCTTGGGCACTGTGTGCTTTAGAAGATGGTTTAGTAAGCAAATCCACATTTTGTATCTTTCCAATACAACGGATGCTGCAATTTTTCTGTCAGCAACTTTATACTGAGATCTCATTTACAGATGTGGTAAATGTGTAGCACTCTCTGAGTCCTTTAGAGCGGGAGAAACCTTACCTCTGTGTCAATGCATTTAGATGGTGTTGCCTTTGTTCTACTGTTATTGATATAGAATGTGTAAACTAAGCAGAATGCCTTGCCCCTTTTATGCTATAGCTCACTACAAGAGATTATTGGCTTTCAAAATAACGACAACAACACCATGTTCTCAGCTTTTAGGGGGACTCGGTGATGATATGTGGGATTATCGCCACAAGCTACCTTTCTCCAACAAGATGTCATTTGATCCATAGGGCTGTCAATCGATTAAAATATTTAATCACGATTAATCGCATGATTATCCATAGTTAATTGCGATTGATTGCAAATTAATCACAAATTACTTGCACATTTTTTCATCTGTTCAAAATGTATCCGAAAGCGAGATTTTTTCAGTATTTAATATTCTTATCAACATGGGAGTTGGCACACATGCTTGCTTTATGCAAATTTATATATATGTTTATTATTTTAAATCAATTCACAACACAAAACAATGACAAATATTGTCCAGAAATCCTCACAGGTACTGCATTTAGCATAAATCATAACATGGCAAATTCAAGCCCAACAGGCAACAACAGCTGTCAGTGTGTCAGTGCGCTGACTTGACTATGACTTGCCCCAAACTGCATGTGATTATCATAAAGTGGGCATGTCTGTAAAGGGGAGACTCGTGGGTACCCATAGAACCCATTTTCATTCACGCATCGTGAGGTCAGAGGTCAAGGGACCCTTTTGGAAATGGCCGTGCCAGTTTTTCCTCGCCAAAATTTTGCATAACTTTGTAGCATTTTTTAGCCTCATTTGCAACAAGCTAGTATGGCATGGTTTAACCAATGGATTCTTTAAGTTTTCTAGTTTTATAAGATGCCACTCTGCCACTTCACTATAGCTTTAAAACTGAGCCCGCTACAACCTAAAAATCGCAAGTTGCTTTAATGCGTTAAAAAAATAGTCGCGTTAAAACAAATTTGCATTATTCTTTATTGTTTATTTATTATTATCTATTATTTATCATTATTTGGAATGTTTTGTGGTTATGTTGATATAAATGTATGTGACAAGTGAATCCATTCAAAAGTCGTTCAGTTTTCACTTTGTTGTTTAAGCCACTGTTTCACTTTTGTATAGAAAATGCTAAATTCTGAAGGTATTTCATATGTACAGTATGTGCCATTTACCGAAAAAGAAAGACCAAAAGTTGTTTTATACCTTATAGTTACTGCTGGTTTCTCCATATTTTTTTTTGATCAGTTGACAGATTATATTGAGGTGGATTTTTCTATTTCTATTATTTTATTCTATTTTGTAGATTACAGTTTACAAGAGAGCCATCATGTGTCATCACTGATCCCATGAGTTGTCTTGATGATTTTACAAGTGCAATCTCTTACTGGCATACATGCAAAAAAAAAAGTAAACAAACCCACACATTTATGCAGCCCAGACACACACATACACACACACACACACACACACACATATATACAATCTGAACTTCTCATGACACAGAAAGAGGCGATTAAACATCAAAGTAGTAAAATCTTGTGTGAATTATGAGTATTTAACTGATTAAAGCTCCAGCGACAACAGAAGGGTACATACCCTGAGGACAGCTGAGTAATGAAGAACATTTCTTCCACTGCTCTGTACCTCCTCGTCTCATGCTCATGCAAACCATGCAAAGTATGGATTCTATGAAATGAGTTTGCTAATTGCTGTCAGTCGTTCTTCTCCCCACAGTGAACCTCTGCAGTAGAAGCGTGAGGAGGATGACTGACAGATTCAATCACCAGGTCTTAAATTACTCTCTTTCTTGTCCTCCTTCAGGTCTTTGATTACTATTTATCTTGTTCTCTATCCCTGCTCATTCTCCTCCTCCTGCTCTTTTACTCCTCTGGCCTCGCCTTTTATCACTTTCACCTCTTTCTTCTCCCTTCCCGTCTAACTTCCTGGATAGCTTTTGAATGTCGATAGCAGCTGTTTTTATCCCTTTCAAAGAGCCATAGCGTTGGTTATGGTACAGTCAGTGATTTAACTCATCCCTTGACAACATTCAACATATGAGACGTCCCGTTGTGTGACGTTTTTATTGCTCTCGGAAAGTAAACTAACTTAACTAAATTCTAACTGTATCATGATGTGTTCAAATGTAATCTTGTAAAATTAAGCTTTTGGCAAGAAACTTGAATAAATCCAGTTGTTTGAATGTGATTTTTTCACAGTAATATGAAATAGATATTATAGAGCGGCAGATGAGCGGCTGTGGCTCAGAGGGTAGAGCAGGTTGTCCACCAATCAGAAGGTCGGTGGTTCAATCCCCAGCTCCTCCGGTCACATTTCGATGTGTCCTTGGGCAAGACACTTAACCCCAAATTGCTCCCGAAGGCTGTTCCATCGGTGTGTGAATGAGTATTTAGATTAGATCCTGATGGACAAAGTTGGCACCTTGTATGGCAGCCTTTGCCATCAGTGTATGAATGTGTGTGTGAATGGGTGAATGCTGACATGTAGTATAAAGCGCTTTGAGTGCTCGGAAGACTAGAAAAGCGCTATATAAATGCAAGTCCATTTACCATAGAAGGAATTATTATTAGGACCTGTTTAACTTCCTAACACTAGTTCTAAGCAACTTATAATACATAATTAAAACTATCCTTAAAGATATTCGATTTAACCATCACATGGAAGAATTTAGAAAATAAAACGATTAATTGTATGAACTACTATGAATAAAAATCTGATGCATTCATATGATGCACTGCATATAGAGTATCACGGAGGGAAACAGTTACTGTGTATGTTCAGTTATAATTGTCTCCTAATAGAGAATTCAAACAAAGTCATAAATCTATGCCTGCAGGCAGAGAGCAAACAGATTGATAGTGTGTGTGTGTGTGTGTGCTGCGAGTGCATGCTTGAGTGTGTTTGTTTGGGTTTGAAGTTGTGTTTTCCATATACTTCTCTCTGTATTAGCATGGCGAAGCACAAGCGTGTGTGTGTGTGTGTGTAAGTCTTTTATAGATAGTGAATAATGTATTTAGCTGATCATAAATCAAACTCAAAAAGGTTGCAAACTCCCCGAGCAGAACAAAAGAGAATAGAGTTCAGCCGGGTCTAGCAGAGGAGAATAATAACTGTATAAAGATGCAGTCGTATAAATCAATCAGACTACTTAGCATTTTGCTGACTCATGCTTTGGTCTGCCAAAGAAGCACCACAGAAAACCGTTCAACCAATCCTGCGCTGGAAAATCTCAATAACTGTTGCCTCATATTGAGACTTTATATTTTATATTTTATTTTTTATTGAACAAGCAAGAAGGAAAGCAACACTTTATAAGCATAAACTGAAAAAGATCAATTTCCACACCTAGAATTGACTTTTAAACATTACCAAATGCTTGAAATTTACAAATGGAGTGTAAACATATCACCTTTTTTTCCCATTGCAGATCACTCCTCTGTCGCTTGATTATTCAGGTTGGATTTTTTTTCTAGAAAAAGGTGTCAGATTGTCTCACATTATTTTTCATCGCTCAGTTTTTCTTTAAATAATAAAATAACGAGTCCTTAAATTGCACAACAATGGTTCATATCATAAGTGCATGTAAACATAGTCACTGTTGACAAATAAATCAGCTTTATGATGTGAAAAGGTTTGTTTAGGCACAAACATGAACAACCCAACCTGCTTCTTATGCAGATCTATAACCTTATAACTACGTCACCTGACTTCATCCTTTGCTCCCGTCAAAGACTGAATAATAAGATTTAAAACATTAATAATAAATGACTTGAACTGACGGAGATGGCACAGAATCGTGATCCGCAGCACACATACTAAAGACCGTACTAAAGACGGAATGTGACACATTGGGTGTGTGTGTGCTGTATGATTCTTTAGTCCGTGTGCTTCAGTTACTCAGCTCTGCCTCCCATTTTTCTTCTCAATCTCACTCCTCCATCTCTTCCTGGCTTTAATGATATCATCCATGAATGAAGTTGGACAAATCATGCAACACTTCAGGAGACAAATGTATATGTGAGTGCTCGTGTGTGCTAAGTATGTGCGTCTATCTGTGTGTGTTAAGTAATGTTTACACTGCAACAGACAGATAATCCCTCTGACTCTCGAGTTCATTATAATGACAAACAGCTGTGAACATCCTTAACCCTGGCGTGCTAATATCAACACATGTGCACGCATTTAGATAATAACACATTACCAAAATAGATGCATCATACAGCCACGCATACAGTATAAGGAGGTGGGTCAATGATGACATACATTTGGTAATAATCCTGTTTGTAACCAACCATACTCATCTTTTTTAATAAATGTGCAAATTTAATAATCTCCAATAGTCAAATAAAACTTAGGAAAAAGAAACAGGACATTGTAGAAAGAAAAGGAGAAAATATGAAAGTTTAGCTTTTCCCCATACATTTGAATTAGGACTGTCAATTGATTAAAATATTTAATCAAGATTAATCGTATGATTGTCCATAGTTAATTGCGATTTATCGCACATTTATCTGTTTAAAATGTATCTTTAATGGAGATTTATCAAGTATTTAATACTCCTATAAACATGGGAGTGGACAAATATGCTTGCTTTATGCAAATGTATGTATATATTTATTATTGGAAATCAATTAACAACACAAAACAATGACAAATATTGTCCAGACACCCTCACAGGTACTATATTTAGCGAAAAAAAGAATATGCTCAAATCATAACATGGCAAACTCAAGCCCAACAGGCAACAACAGTTGTCAGTGTGTCAGTCTGCTGACTTGACTATGACTTGCCCCAAACTACATGTGATTATTATAAAGTGGGCATATCTGTAAAGTGGAGACTTGTGGGTACCCATAGAACGCATTTTCATTCACATATGTTGAGGTCAGAGGTCAAGGGACCCCTTTGAAAATGGCCATGACAGTTTTTCCTTGCCAAATTTTAGCGTAAATTTGGAGAGTTTTTTAGACTTTTTACCGACAACCTAGTATAACATAGTTGGTACCAACGGATTCCTTCCTTTATAGTTTCATATGATGCCAGTATCTTCACTCTAGCTTTAAAACTGATCCCGCTACGACCTCAAAATCGCAACTTGCATAAATGAATACATTTGTATTAATGTGTTATTATTTGTTAACTTCGACATCCCTAGTCCCAATCAAACAAAAGAACATAGTAATAATGGATGGATGGACAACAGAAGGTGAAAACATAAAGACTCATTCATTTCCCCAAATGACAGCATGTACTTTCCATTAAGCAGGAGACATTATAATTGAGGGGGAACAGTGATTGTTAAGTCAAAATACTCCACCATTACAGACACTTAATTTTCTGCTCACTGAACATAACATACTATATAATTAATATAAATGTGGAAACAAAAGGTTGAAGAGACAGACAAATATAAAAAAGAGTTGGAGAGCAGCTGAGAGGGAATATAAGCGGAATGTAGCATGGGGAGCTTCTTGTAAGGTGAAAGAGTTTGATAGATGTATGTTTGGTCTATTATTAATCAACCCGAGTTAGGGAAAAGTACAACACGCTAACACAGCATTGTCACATTACATCTTTTGTTATCGGTACATGTGTGTGTGTGTCAGAGTGTGTGTATGGCATGCCCTAACAAGTTTTGCTTTTACGTAAGTGTGTTTGGTCTCTCCTGACAGTTGACCGCACTTTGGCCTTGAATATACAATTCTATTATGTTACTTTATGTTCTGTGTACATCTTAATGTGCCAACCCAATAGCAATCTCTCTATCTCTCTCTCTCTCTCTCTCTCTCTCTTTCTCTCTCTCTCTCTCTCTCACACACACACTGAGTAAATGCAGGCTTTGCTTCAACTGATTTATCCTTGATGACAACATGGCTTCCAGTAGCTTCTCAAATGTCCCTTTCTGTCACTGGAACATTGTGTAGTGTAGCATGAAGTGTGTGCACTATACAGTATATGCGTGTACAGTTTGTGACAGCGTGTGTGTTTTCTAGCAAGTTGGCAGGCATATTTTACTCTACAGGTTTCATTTTTATGTGAAAATATAATGATGTTGGCACACACGCAGCTGTTAATGGCTTCACATGAAAGCATCGGTTTAGTGTTTGTGTGCTGTCTGCTGTTTTAGCGTCTGAAAGCATATGAAATGTGACAACTGTGAATTTTCCACTGGGAAACACAGCATTCACTCAAATTTGAATCAACATGTCTCCCAGCGTTTTGCGCTCACCTTTTTTTTTTTTCTCTCACTCGTAGCTCTGCTACTCTGACTCTCTTAGCTCCCCTTCCTCACATCTCGCCCCCCTGGAGAGTGTATTCCGCAGTAGCATTTCCCGCTGTATACTGTATGTGTTAGAAGTGGGATTTTCAGACTATCGGGCAGAAAAGGAGAGTCACGTGTGATTGCTGTGAGGGCTGATGTTGGTTGGCGGTTCATGGACCCCTGCGAGGATGTTGTGATCTACAGGTGTATTTTCAAACGTATGTACAGTGCTTTCAAAGTTCAGCGATAATGGGATTCAGGATCATTTGGGATAAAGCCACAAGCTGTGTTTCGCTGCCATGTGAAGCACATTCAATAAAATACGATAGGCGGGTGGTTGGCTACTATGAATATCAAATGCAAGTATTAGATCACTCAGTTGGGGTTAACAGAGGAGTTGCTGAAAATGCTGGGTACCACATTTACAATGTTATTATAGTGTGAATGGTACCATGTGGTATCATTAGGGCTGTCAAAGTTAACGCGATAATAAGGCGTAAACGCAAAATCGTTTTAACGCCACTAAGTTCTTTAATGCATTAGTGCAGTTGATCTTTCGGAGGTTGTAATGGGCTCAGTCAGCTTACAGTAGCCTACTCACTGTGAACGCAAACGTTGGCGTTAACTGTAACGTTACCATTAACACCAAATAGACTAACGTTAGCAAACTGGTAACGTTAATACTAGCGAGCTTACCTCGTTGGGTTGGCTTACCTTGGGTTGAATTCCCTGTTGCCGCTGCGGCTGTCGTGAGGTCAGAGGCCGGCGGTAAGTACTGTATGTGTACGTGCAGGACAGATGAGGCACTGACAGTGTGTGTGTGATATGTTGTTAAGGAGGTTTGATAATAACTGTGCGCTACACGAAACGTGCAGTCTTTTCATCGCTGTTCATTCTAAGGGTATTTTTCTTTCAACTCTCGTCCCAAATTCGTCCCAAAATTAACTTTCATCCTCCCCGATTCTATTTTTTTCGTCCCGGACGTCGTTGAGCTCGAGCCCTGTGTGATGCGAAACTTGTAATTGCCAGTTCAATGGATGGGGTGAATGTGTGTGCTATTGAATTAGCAGTCCAAATGGATGGATTATTAAACTCAAACATGGATTTATTACCAGCCTCAATTAACATGGGTCAGCTGTGGCTCAGAGGTAGAGCAGGTCGTCCACCACCAATCGGAAGGTTGGAGGATCAATCCCTGGCTTCTCTAGACACATTGAGCCAGACACTTAAACCCAAATTGCTCCTGAAGGCTGTGCCATCGGTGTGT
Source organism: Adelosebastes latens (assembly GCA_916700685.1). Taxonomy (NCBI): domain Eukaryota; kingdom Metazoa; phylum Chordata; class Actinopteri; order Perciformes; family Sebastidae; genus Adelosebastes; species Adelosebastes latens. The sequence continues at coordinate 27,196 of CAKAKR010066744.1, forward strand.
GAATGAGTATCTGGATTAAATCCTGATGGGCAGGTTGACACCGTTCATGGTGTGTGAATGGGTGAATGCTGACATGTAGTGTAAAACGCTTTGAGTGATCGAAAGACTAGAAAGGCACTATATAAATATATACAAGTCCATTTAACACTGATCCTACTTGGTGCAATTATTAGTGCACATGACCTTGTGACTTCTTCCTGCATGAGTCATTGTCTGTTTGTGTATAAAAAGGTCTCTATTTATAAGTCAGACGTGGTGTTCTGTTTCACAAAACCTTGCCTCTATAAAAGTTGTGAGACTTGTAGGGGATGATCCCACATGACTATTTGTAGTCCAACAACCACATAACTTCAACTTGAGGGTAAAGCATTTTGACAAAGTGTATCTGGACATGCCAGTCACTTTGCATTACTTAGCCTTTCAGTAGCACTCCTTTTAAATGGCTCCAGGTATTTTGTTCGCTACCTTAAAATAACAGTTTTTAAACCGCACTTAATTTGGCAGCCTTTAGACCCAACACTAATCTGACAGCTGCTAACTGGATCCTAAGCTTCTGGCCTTTCTGTCTTACCACAGCTCAGTGAAAATACATGGCAAAAACAGAACTCCTCTTACATGTTTTTTTTTTTCTATTGACTATTTTGGTGAGAAATCATTACTATGACAGAACATTTTTGAAAAAAGGCTCTCTTGGCTGTTAGAGAAACAGTGCAGTCTTCTGGGGAACTACAACAACACCAGCATGGAGACATCAACGCAGTGGGTTATTTGCTCTGGCAGCGCACTGGCCCAGAGATGACACATCTGCTCAACTGAGCAAACTCACGAAATTGATTTTGATCAGGTTAGTAACCTGACATAATGTACAATGTAGTACAAAAAACCCCTCTCATAGCACAGCCTGCTGTGTGCTGCTGAAGTTTTTACTCAACAAATTGCGTATATTCTGAAAACTGTCTCTGAACCTAACCTTGAAATGTATCTTTATTGAATCAATAATAATAATATGGAGATCCATCATACGTGTAGAGGAATAATTGGTCAATAATGAGGATTCAAAACATAAATTAAGTGTATATGTCTGTAATAAGGAATGTAACCTCCAGCTTTGACTGATTGACTAAACATTCAGACGCACATTCAATTTAAACTGGCTGTTTATTGAGTCCAATTTAATAAGAACTCACAACTGCTCTCTTATGATCAATATTGTGTGTGTATGTGTGGTGTGTGTTTGCACTTGCTAATGATTTATAATCCACAGTGTTTGCATGTGTGTTTAAATTGCAAAGTGGATAGCTCTTCAATATTTGGATGTATTTATCTATAATTATGACTGTGTGTGGATCGCCTGTTTTATCACATATACTCTTGAATTAAGGGTAGTCATGGCTCTGAGGAGTTTTTTTTTACTAGGGCTGTTTAAGTTAACGCGATAATAACGCGTTAACGCAAATTAATTTTCAAGCCACTAATTTCTTTAACGCATTAACAGAACTTACGAAATTTAGGCTGTGGGCTCAGTTTTAAAGAGTGAAGGTATTGGTATCATATGAAACTAGAAAAATCTCAAGAATCCATTGGAACCAATTATGTCATATTAGCTTGTTGCGAAGGAGGCTAAATAGTGCTCCAAAATTAAACTAAATTTTGGCGAGGAAAAACTGCCATGGCCATTTTCCGTTGACCTGAAAATGGGTTCTATGGGTACCTACGAGTCTCCCCTTTAAAGACATGCCATGTTATGATTTGAGCATATTTTTATGCTAAATGCAGTCCCTGTGAAGGTTTCTGGATAATATTTGTCATTGGTTTGTGTTCTTAATTGATTTCCAACAATAAATATATACATACATTTGCATAAAGCAGCATATTTGCCCACTCCCATGTTGTCCCATGTACATTTTGATTAGATAAATGTGCGCTTAACTATGGACAATCATACGATTAATCTAATCAATTGACAGTCCTAATTCAAATGTATGGGGAAAAGGTCAACTTTACAATGTCCTGTTTCTTTTTCCTAAGTTTTATTTGACAATTGGAGATTATTAAATTTGCACTTTCATTAAAGAAAGATGAATATTGTTGTTAACCAAATGCATGTCATCATTTACCCATCTCCTTATTTGTGTGGTTCTATGATGCATCTATTTTGGCAATGTGTTATTATCCAAATGCGTGCACGTATTGATATTAGCACGCCAGTGTTAACAGCATTCACAGATACAGAGATAAAGGCTCTTTGTCCCAATCACCGCAGTTCCAAATACACAGTGACAAATGTGTGTGCCGTCTGCATGTGTGTGTGTGTCTTTACTTTCACAGAATCATAATGTTAGACTCACACACAGACACAGACACACAATACACAGCCATTTGTCATTATAATGAACTGGAGAGTCGGACGGTTTATCTGTGTGTTGCAGTGTTAACATTACTTAACACACACAGATAACCAATAGACGCACATACTTAGCACACACGAGCACTCAGACATACATTTGTCTCCTGAATTGTATGCCTGCCTCTAACTATTTATGGATGATGTCATTAGAGCCAGGGAGAGATGGAGGAGCGAGATTGAGAAGAAAAATGGGAGGCAGAGTAACTGAACAACAGTTACTATGTTGTAAGGTTGTGCAGTGGTTAGCACTGCCGCCTCACAGTAAGAGGGTCGCAAGGTCAAACCCGGGGCCCTTCTGTGCAGAGTTTGCATGTTCTCCCTATGTCAGCGTGGGTTTTCTCTGGGCTATCAATTCATAATTAATTTACATATTTTGGAACATAAGCCCATTTAAACAAGAAAGCATCCATGGCATACTAACAAAATATAAATCCGTCAATCATCCCACCCGTTCCTTGTGTATTTGAGGGTAGAGAGCAGTATACAGTGCAAGAATCGTGTTTATCTGGACAACATGACACCATCTTTTTTGATCCCTTCAGCTCTGTGTGTCGCTCTAAACAACAATGTGACAACCATTTACCAGCCAGTTATACTATCTGACATCAGCTCGGCTGCATTCTAGGGATAAGTGGTCTGTCGATCGGTATCGAGGGCAGCCTTTTATCAGGAAACCAGAGACAGAAACAACTCTTTGTCTTTGTTTTTCATCACTGATGATAACTATCCAGCTAGAGTTTAAAGAGGCTCCACAGAGGGAGATGCAGCTGAAACAAAAAAACTAATTGTGTATTTTAGATTTTTTTGGAACTTAAAGTAAACCTTCCTTCACCCAACTTTGGGGTCCTGTTGGCAATTTCTGAGAAATTGTAACTAAAGCCATGTTTCCACTGCTCGACTCGACTTGACTCACTTTTGGTGCCAGTCCTTTTCTCTATGCTGTGTTTCCACTGCAGGTAGTAACCCCTCAGTGTAGGCAGGATTCTCATCACTGTGACATCATCTTTAAAGGGACACTTGCTGAATCATTTCAACGGCAACCAAAGACAGGATCTGCACTGTCAGTGTAGTGGTGTAGTTTTGCGAGCTGCCATTTAAAATAAATAAATAAATAAAATAAAAATAAAAATCTGGGTCAAGTGAACAGAGAGGCGAAATCCCTCCTCCTTTCGCTGGATCCCATGGGACGTTATTTCGGAAAAAATATGCACGGTAGTCAACAGAGAGAGACTAATATTTTTTTTGATCCTGTTTGAATTGCACCATGATTCACACATATGATGTTTGTCAATTTAAAAGATCATTTTGCAAGTCAAGAAAGTCGCAGTTTGCCATAGTATCATTTCGTTTTTTGTGAAACTGCTCAGTGAGTTCGATCTCTCGTCTCGCACAATATACGTCACCGACACTAGCTAGCTAGATAATTTAGCGATGACCATGCCCAAATGAAACATTATCCTGATGTGTTGTATCCACGATTCCTGGTCTTTTTATCAGCTGGGAAGCGAAGGAACGAGCCAGACCCGTTGCTTGTGTGAGTACATCCCAGTACGAAACACATAAGCATTGTAGCTTCAGCAAGAGAGATGTCACTTACGCAACTTTTGGGTGCGTAGTCTTTCTAATTGCATATTTTCACAGTCTTATACTTCAACAGTTTTACCACAACCTGCGCCTTTTTTGACTTGCAAAAATATCTTTTAAATGGACAAATATCATATGTGTGAATCATGGCTTAATTCAAACAAGATCAAAACAAATTTTTGTCTCTCGCAGTTGACTACCTTTTAATTTTCTTTCTGTATTAAGGTCCTATGGTGGTCCACCGGGAAGGGGCGGGACTTCGCCTCTCGATTAAATGTTTTTTTAAGGCGGCTATGACTGCAGGTATCAAGCTTTTCTAATGGCTATTTAAAATAGTAGGTTTGTGCAGCTGCGCTAGTGACGATTCTCCCTGACCAATCGGTGGTCTGTAGTGTTTTAACTCCACCTTCTAGTATCGGCTCAGCTAGCTTGGAATCCCGACCGAGGTGGTACCAAGAATGGAGTCATTCTGTTGGTACCATCCACAACTTTTGCTAATGGAAACGTGTAAATAACAGTGTAACGAACTGAACTGAACTGGACTGCTTGGTGGAAACGTGCCATAAAGGCCGCTGGGTATAACGAGATGCTAGTGGTACAACTACCTGCTTTGACTTAAAATAATAATTTTTTTTTATTGAAATTTAAAATGTACAATTACATTTGGCACTTGTTAATTGTAGAAAAACTGGGTGACACAACCCCCCAATGAGCAATAAGCAACCTCACTAGGTGGATTAAACCACCTCAGCCAGCTGCTGTCAGTGGTAGAAAGCAGCAGCTCAGCCTCAAAGACCTCCTGAATCACTATGCTTCTCTGTCTCCATAGGTGAGGTTGAGAACAAAGACTGACCGTTAAATCGAGAGCTTTCCTTTGCAGCTCAGCTCCGTCTTCATCACCAGATGGATACAAAGCCTGCATTACTGCAGATGCACCAAACTGCTAGGGAATCTTGCCGTCCCTTTAAAAATCACTCAAAGTCTCCGTGGTACCTGAGCTCTGTGTGAGTCAACTGTTTTCAACATTCACCTTGATTAAACAATCCACCTTTTTTCAGCAGAAGAACCATGGTTTCAGACTTAGAGGTGCTGATCTTCTTTCATCACACTCAGCTGAGGGTGTTTGGAGCAGTTCACACCAGAGGCCATGCTGAGATGAGCCTAAATTAACAACACCATCCATAAACTGACACCACCACAGTAACTTAATGCTGCATAGAGTGCTACAATGATTCCTAAAACCCGGGAATGAGTAAGCATTTTAGCACTTCTCGTTTCTTTGTCTGGAAGTCAGTGGGTTTTTAGTTAGATGCCTGAAATAAGGTCTGTGGTTAACACAAGCTGAAGAGATTTTAACGTTTTGTTCTACGACATAAAATACATCGGTAAATACCCCACTCGTTAATTTTCAGGTCTTTATATGTCTTAAAAAAAGGGGGTTGCTAACAAGTGGCTAAATGAGACTACTAAACTTCATCACGCTGACTCGTCCGCCGTTAAAGCCTCGTTGTGTATACTCATGCTCATGTGACCGTGGTGTAGTTCGTTTATAGCTTAACGTTAGCTTTTTACTTCTGGCGATTGCATTTACGCTTCAAAAATCATAAAAGTGGTGTTTATTTGTGGAGATTATCTTGCTGAACAAAACGTGTAAGTATCATAAATGTTTGTTTGCCACAGAGTTCATTTTCTGCTATAATCCAAAACCCAATGGAAAAATCCCATTGGCTTTTTGTCGAAGGAACCCAGGGCGATGCTAACTTCCTGGTTGGCCTTCAAAAATATGTCATCCATGGAGCACTCTACGTGCTACGTTCAGAGTTAGTTATGTAGAATAAAAAGG
>CAKAKR010066744.1:33049-171910 GCA_916700685.1 Adelosebastes latens
AAAAATCACTCAAAGTCTCCGTGGTACCTGAGCTCTGTGTGAGTCAACTGTTTTCAACATTCACCTTGATTAAACAGTCCACCTTTTTTCAGCAGAAGAACCATGGTTTCAGACTTAGAGGTGCTGATCTTCATTCATCACACTCAACTGAGGGTGTTTGGAGCAGTTCAAGCTAACAAGTGGCTAAATGAGACTACTAAACTTCATCACGCTGACTCGTCTGCCATTAAAGCCTTGTTGTGTATACTCGCGCTCATGTGACCGTGGTGTAGTTCGTTTATAGCTTAACGTTAGCTTTTTACTTCTGGCAATTGCATTTACGCTTCAAAAATCATAAAAGTGGTGTTTATTTGTGGAGATTATCTTGCTGAACAAAACGTGTAAGTATCATAAATGTTTGTTTGCCACAGAGTTTATTTTCTGCAATAATCCAAAACCCAATGGAAAAATCACATTGGCTTTTTGTCGAGGGAACCAGGGCGATGCTAACTTCCTGGTTGGCCTTCAAAAATACGTCATCCCTGGAGTACTCTACGTGCTACGTTCAGAGTTAGTTATGTAGAATAAAAAGGGAAAGACTGCATATGGTGGATGGGAGGTTAGATGGATGGGTCAAACAAACACAGGACTTTCAACCAGGAGATCAGTGTTTTGTTTTGAAAGTTACGTTGGTGACGTTTGTGACGTGTATGCCGTACTTATGTTCTTTCTGTACGTATTTTACTTAGTTCACGTACTTATTTCAAGCCATCCATGACATTTTTCCTAAACCTAACAAAGTGGTTTTGTTGCCTAAACCTATATGTGGATTTTACCTATTTTCTTTTGCGTGTTGTACAAATGGCACACAAAATACGGCATACAAATGACATGCGAAAAGCCTAAAATGTGTCCTCATGACACGCAAAATGTCCTTGTAATGTCCTGCTTTTTATACACCTTCTCATGAAATCGGGTTGAATTATGACAAGCGCCATTTTCATGTTTGGTAGGCGATTACAGTTGTGATGACAATAGAGTAAGTGTGGCTAATTTTGATTTAGTTTTGTTCACATTTTTTGAAAATCAGTATCATTCAATTGCACAGTGAACAGTTGGAAAAGCAGAACCTGTAACACTGGGTACGGGCCAAGTTATGTGTTAAGTTCCCATATGGCAAAAGAGAGACTGCAATGTAACCAAACCTTTTTCACAAAAGGAACAATCTTTTATCATTTGCGTTGCCTTTCAACAAACTACAAAATCTACTTCTTGATTATTAAACAAAATCTGTTTCCATCACCTGCAAGATGTACTGTAACAGACTGTCTCACTAGTTTATCTTACTTCTGTCCTTCAGATGCTCAGCTTGTGAACATACTGCTGAAATCCCATAACTTGTACTTGGCAGCCATTCAGTTCACCAAGGCTGCAACAAAACTGTTGCTTAATGACATTTTGTTCAAGGATCTACACACCAGTATCAGGCTCAACAGCAGCAGTAAAGCTGGAAGTTTGCAAAGCCTTGCTATTGACAAAAAACAATCCCTTTTCACAATATGTGTTTATAATACTTTGATTAAGTTGTTTACATGCATAAAATCAGCGTACTACAACAGCTGTTTAATAGAGCTGTCTGTACTGCAATCTTTTGTTGAATTATATTGATCCTGTGGCAAACCGCTTGTTTTGTCCACTCACTCACATGCACACACACACACATTGAGCGACTGAGGAAGCTATCATTTGTGGCCTTGGATCAATGTTGCAACACAATTTTTTAAAGCTCAGACATCCGCACACACCTACACACTCGCACAGACAATCCATGTTTGTACACACTTAATATACAGCCAGACAAAAATAGGCTTGGGCAGAATACAAAACACTGAAATAATTTAATAAAAACAAGGTGCTGTCACTTGATTAAAATATTGAATCGCATGATTGTCCGTAGTTAATCCTGATTAATTGCATGATTTTCCATAATTAATCGTGATTAATCACAAATTAATTGCAATATTTTTTTTTATCCGTTCAAAATGTACCTTAAAGGGAGATTTGTCAAGTATTTAATACTCTTATCAACATGGGAGTGGGCAAATGTGCTTATTTTATGCAAATGTATGTATATATGTATTATTGGAAATCAATTAACAACACAAAATGATGACAAATATTGTCCAGAAACCCTCAAAGGTACTGCATTTAGCATAAGAAATATGCTCAAATCATAACATGGCAAACTGCAGCCCAACAGGCAACAACAGCTGTCAGTGTGTCAGTGTGCTGACTTGACTATGACTTGCCCCAAACTGCATGTGATTATCATAAAGTGAGCATGTCTGTAAAGGAGAGACTCGTAGGTACCCATAGAACCCATTTTCATTCACATATCTTGAGGTCAGAGGTCAAGGGACCCCTTTGAGAATGCCTATGCCAGTTCCCGCTAAATGCTATGCCAGTTCGGAGCATTATTTACCCATATTTTCCTCAGGTTTTCTAGTTTGATATGATACCAGTATCTTCTTCCTCTAGCTTTAAAACTGAGCCCGCTACAACTTAAAAATTTAAAATTGTGTTAATGCGTTGAAAAAACGAGTGACGTTAAAACGAATTTGCGTTAATGCGTTATTATTGTGTTAACTCTGACAGCCCTAATAAAAACCAACAAGAAGAGGAAGTTGCAAACTGTGAATGATGACTTTAGACTTGACTTGACAAAGAGACTTGAAACTTGACTTTGACTTTAACAAATCATTAGTCCACTTGGGTTCAGGAATGGCTTAATATCCTCCATAATCCATAATATTAACATTTATGTTGTAAAATGTGCACAAATAATCAATTCTTCATTTCCGTGACAAATGATGTTTGAATCAATCCGACATCAGTCAATAACTTTGTGCAAGCAGGACGGTAAGGTGTGTTTGTAGTGGCCACCAGCATATTACCACATTAGGAAACATTCAGGCAACCAGACTTCTGTTATCTTTCTGCAGTTTAAATGACACATCTTATCAGCTGTGGCTAATTAATGTTAATGGCTTAAGTTACAAAATGAAACTTTCGCCTGTCTGGTCAATGTGCTCTCTGCAACCAGGTGTCTTAACTCTGCCAAAGATCGTTTGTGAGCAGGGATGAAAGGACTGAAGTTCTTGCAGGTGCTTCTAGGCTACCCCAACCTTCAACACATGATATTATTATCCTCCTACCCCCAGCTTCATGCATCCCTGAACACACCATTCAATGCCTGTATGGTGTGGAAAGAAATTAGAAACACATAAAAGGTAAAAGTGCTGCAGAATAAGTTGTAAATGTTGGCGAAATGACAAGTTTTTTCAAGTTTTGAGTTGTTGTTCTGACTGGGGGCATTCACGTGAACATTACCAGTCGGGAACTCGTATTTCCGATTATTCTGACACCACATGAATGCAGCAGAAATGCCCTATCTCGCAATGTTAATGAAAGTGAAACTTTGTGTCAACAACTCGAGCTGTGATTAGGGATATTTGATACAGCACACAGTTGTACCTGCCGTGATACATTGCCTACAGTAGTGCACAGATGTCGTTTCCATGGTTGCCACGCATAGCGCCTGGCGTTTACTCGCGGTTCGCTTGTCTGCATGATGGTACATGTCCACAGGGGCGTTTTCTATCGTGAAGGATCACCTCGCTTCCCAGCATTGGAGGCTTGATGGGCTGCCACTACACACAAGGCACCTGATTGGACAAACGCTTTTTCTCGTGGGCTGCTGCTCCCAGCTTTGAAACCGAAACCAACATGGTGGCTCTTTTGGTAACTTTCTACTATTATTATGGAAATAGTGCACCCAAATGTGTTTCTGAGAGTTTTATGTGAAAAATAAGCCATGAAGTTGCTAAATCTGTCTTTATTTTAGATTGACAAGGGTTCTTTTGAAAGTTTCTCGGGAGTTTCCAGAGGTGGCGAGTCGCATCGTACGCCCCTGGTTTACATCAAGTAGCATAAACCTCAACTTTTTGCAAATGAGGAGTGGGCGTCGTGACGGTCAGTCTCTCGAAAATTGCGCCTCCACGCTAACAGAGTGCATTGCACGGTTGCTTACATAGACAATAAATGGGAAGCGTGGAAAGGACGGAAGCTGTGGACACGTACCATAAGGAACACAGTCAGACCCCACAGATCCAAGCGAGTACGCAGGCTGAGTGTCACTTCCTGTCTGAAAAAAGACATTAATGCGTGCACAAACAAATAGACAAACCGAACTGAAAACATAACCTCCTTGGCGGAGGTAACTAACTGTATGTTGACCTGATGTTGGAAATACGATCCGACGGGTTGTGTGTGGGTTTAGGCAGCCAGCTGCCGTCCCCTCTTCCCAGTACTGCGTACCAGCACTGAATCGTTTAGTGGTACTGAGTACCAGACTGTACCAGGCTACTTTCACCCCTGGTAGTGACAAGGATTTGTTAGTAACATCTCTGATATCACAAGTGGTTGGTATGAAGGGGGAGACAAAGTGACTGCAAGACAGTGATTGAAAGCGAAAGTCACTCACGGTTGAAAGTGAAAGAACAGCAATCAAACAAAGATGTTTGAATTGCATCCTAACGTGATTCATCCTTGATTGCCGGGTGTGTGTTTGTGTGCACAGAGAGAAGTACTGTGGGTGGAGGACGGAATAGATTTGTGATCCTGCTGTGGATAAAAGCCTGACATGAGGGGGGAGGATTGTTGAGGCGTCATGTTATCTGCCAGACACTGAGCTCACAGCAAACCACTGACTGTCTGCAACGTGTCTTTGATGTACACAGGGGGCACACAACACGACTGAGCAGACTGTAAAAAAAGATCGGACATCACACACGTTAACGACTGGAATTCACACCTTAACTCTCCAAGGCAGCTGAGAGGAGTGCAGAGTGAGATTAAATTCAAAGTGATGACTCAGACAGAGGGGATAAGAGTCTTGCAGGTAGGGTCAGTAAAGCAAGCTGAGATTGAATAAATGCTTCTCTTTCAAGTAAATCATGTAAAGCTCTGTGGTAACTCTGGCGACATTGTCAGCTGCTGTAAATTGATCAAACCATTTTATTGTACTGGCTGAACCACAGCTTAAAATTACAACATTTTTAAATTACAATAATTCTACTGCAAGTATATTAAAATGTGTTAATATTTGTCAAAACACAGAAATGCCTTGCTCTTGGTTGATGACATTTTAGTTGCGTATATCTTTATTTTACTTGTTTCTATCAGCATTCATGACCAACAATGACAAAGTGGGAAAATTTGGGGCAAAGTTGAAGACTTAGAGATGCACTTGCAGATACTGAACACCATTAATCACAGTTAAAGCAATGACAATTTAGTGAAATAATCACCTTATAAAGTTGGTGAACATGTTAGCAGAACAGTTGCTTATTTGCACACTCAACAGATATGGAACACCTTATTCACTCTCTTTTGTCTCCACCAACTCCTGAGGGGAATATCCGGCTTTTTAGCTGCCAAATGCTCCACTACGTTCACCAGCTAGTTGCTAAGTTTGCAAACTTTATCTGTCTGCCATTTGTTGATGGGAAAGTAGTGGCTTTATCAGAATAAATATTGACAAGTGCAGCTTTAAAGGTGCTAAATTCCAAATTCACAGCATATCTATTATTGAGTGATTGCCTCCACACTGCTCTCAACATGGCGACGGCTGAGCCAGTAGCTAATGGTGCTAACAGTATGAACAGTGCAAACAATAGCAAGAGTGCTGACAGAGCCAACGGTGGTAACCTGAGGGGGAACTGGAGGGCGGGCTATCCACTTCTGCAACGATTTTGTAGGTCGGGATGGCGTTATCAGTGGGAACTGACCATAAAAGCGGCGTCGATTAGCTAGCCAGTGGGGCACACATACTGGGACTCACATGCACTAATATGCACACACAGCCGGACTGGCTGCATAAACAACACAGTCTCACGGCAGTTTGTGAGGTAATCACAAAATTTAATCTCTGTGATTTGTGTACATAGACACAAATTTTCCCCGTGATGCTCGGCACGAATTTCAACAACTTATTTATCGTACGTTTTCCGACGAATGTCCAGCAACATGTGACGCACATGTCAATTTCTGCTCCAGTCTTTTCAAAATAAAACTACTCAGTTAGGTTTAGGAAAACATCGACTTGGTTAGGCTTAGCAACAAAAATACTTATTAAGTTTTGGTTTAAAAATACACCAGAAGTGGCATAACTTAAGTGCGTAAGTTACGTGACAAAAACTTAGTTAGCTTTAGGAAAAGATCACGGTTTGGGTTAAAATAACTCTGGAAGTGCTGTAACTTAAGTACGGAAGTTACGTGGCAAATAAATATACTTTGGTTTGTGGTTTCATATAGGACACGAACACCAGTCTCCTGGGCGAAAGTCCTGTGTCCGGTGCACTAACTCTGCAATCAGTATCAGTTCTCCTGCACATAGATGCACTCACAATGTGGTGGCATGAGAACAACTGCACTTTTCAGGGAGCGTTATTAACATCATACAATTGTCTCACACACACACGCAGACTAATTGACTATCATGGACATATAGGCAGGTTGTGTGTCTCTTATGAACCATACACCATCCAGACTAGTTGTCACACATGGAGACATGATTATATAGCCTTTAAATTAAACTGGATGGATATCCATCCATCCATCCTCCCTCAGTGTGTTCCTTTATTCCTGGCCTTTTTTCATCAGGATACCCTTCATGCCATCCTTATTTAATTACTTTGTCTCTCACTTTATTCTTCTTCCTTTCCTTTCCTCCTTTCTCTTCCCCCTAGACTTTATATCCACGCAATGCTATTAACCTCTAATTGAGGCTGATTGAGGGGAGGAGACACAGATTGGTTTTTGAAATAGTCTGCCATTTATATATCATCTTTGGTTTTGAAATAGGCTGCTGTTTAATTACCATCGTCCTCTAATCCTCTTCTCTCTGTGCCTCCTTATTGTACAACGAATAAATAAAAGCAGAAGAGTGTAAAGAATGCTACAAAGATGTATGTAAGCCAGTGAAGTGTCAACAATAACAGATGTTCCCTCTACAGCTGGTCCCCAACTAATTAAATTATGCCTGTCCAGAGGAGGCCTTTAATAGTAATCTAATGCAACATCGTAAGAACTATTTCAGAGTGATGAGTAAGGATTTTACTCCGCATCAACAAAAATACATTTTCATTATTTACCTTTTTATTGGATTTACCTAACCTGATGCACCAGATGGTTTGTTTACCATCAGAACCACCTGAGAAGCCGTCATTTTGAAACTGTTTAGAAAAGGATCGGCACTTTCAAAACATACTTGGCAGGCGATTGGAGGAACCATCTGTCAATCAAACTCTTACACCAAAGCCAGTCGGGAGAAGAGTGAAAACTTCTTTTCCACTGCGAAAAAAGCCTTCAGTGCTGTTCTTTGCTCTTCTTTCAAAGAAGAAATACTCTCCAGTTCTGATATAACTGATGCTATTGCAGCATCTACGCTAACCTCTTCAGGAGCCGCCATTGTTGTTTGGAATAGTTGGCTCTCTGTGTTGCGGCACACACACCTAAACCAGACCCGTCGCTGCCCGTACTCAGTGCAATCTCCTAGTTTTTTGCATTTTCAAATAGCATGTTTCACTTTTGGGCGGCACGGTGGTGCAGTGGTTACTACTGTCGCCTCACAGCAAGAGGGTCGCAGGCTCAAACCCGGTTTGGGGCCCTTCTGTGTGGAATTTGAATGTTCTCCCCCGTGTTAGCGTGGGTTTTGTCCGGGTTCTCCGGCTTCCTCCCACAGTCCAAAGACTAAATTGCCCATAGGTGTGAATGTGAGTGTGAATGGTTGTCTCTCTCTGTGTGTCAGCCATGTGATAGTCTGGCCACCTGTCCAGGGTGTACCCCGCCTTTGCCCAATGTCATCTGGGATCGGCTCCAGTCCCCCCAGTGACCCTGAATAGGATAAGCGTTTACAGATAATGGATGGATGTTTCACTTTAACAAAAGAAAAGGCTGTGAGGATGAGGACTAACTGATGGGTTTGGCAACCATGGGTTCTTTGGTTGTTTACAGCTGCTGCAACATACATTTTCCAAAACCAAATAAAGAGCAGGACAGAGCCGTTTACTTGACTCTAAACGCTGATATAGTAGCATCTTGGCTCCAGCACAGTGGATGTCTTGATCCTGAATCTGGATTTTTCTAAGGTAACCTGTAATCCCACAAAACACTGTAGCTATAGCTAACGGCTTTGGTATTAATGCCAGAGTACTATGCACCTTGCCAATTATGGTTTGCTAAGATATGTTTGGACAATGGCTGTGAAATGCATGCAGCTGGCCAAATGTATTAGCAGATTGTTTTAATTTGAAATTACTCCTTTAAACTTTTTCATGTCACCGACCTCCAAACAGACCCACGATAAGATGCAGACCCCATTACATTTTGTCATGCCATATGGGAGTTTTTTGTTGTTGTTGTTGTTTTGTAATGAGCTATATAACTGTGTATTGTGCATGCATGGTGTAACATGGGACACAGTGATAATGGCTACTGAATGAAATTGCCATTAAATTAAAGTATTCCTCATTTTGGAGTGGACCCCTGGAACGCTCTAATTGACACTGGATGTTCCCTGAACCGCGTTCTCAATTATATCACACATTTTAAATATCTACAGTTTCTTAAACAGTGATCCAGGTCTCCCCAAACTTAAAGGAAAAGAAGATGGATCGCATGCAGAAGAAAACATTTCGGCCTCTGTCCTGATGATATCATAATGTTGCTGTGTTTCTCTGTATATGGAATCTGCTTTACAGCTGCTGTGTCTGCAGGCATTTAACAACCTGCTGATTTCAGTAATGAGTTCATCTGGTCTAAGGGGTACAAGCCTGCACGCCCTACATACTTTCGAGTTAGAGAAACATTTAATTTTGATTCTATATTCTTTTTTATACATTTGGATTGAAATTTTACCTCTTTTCTATAATGAAACAAGGAAGGAGGCGGGAACATGGAGAGCGAACATTGGGAGTGCTTTAGCTTCTGGGACTGGCTTAATACTGATTTTCTGCTTCTATGTTTGATAACTGTTGGCAGTTTTCAAAGAAAATAAATTCTTGTGTGTGAATGTATAAGGCAACTCCTACTAACTCAATAAAAGCATGTGAATTAGCGAAATAAATAGCTTGACATTTGGGGGAGTATGCTATTCATTTTCATGCAGAGAATTAGATGGAAATATGAGTACCACTCTCATGTTTGAGAGCTATATAGCCAGGAGGCGATTAGCTTAGCCAAGCCTTGTCATCACTGTGAAGTGCGCAGAACTGCGTGAAGACTTGAGGGGCAACATGAATGTGTGTGGCAATCCAATAGCTGTTGAGACATTTCACTTGATTGACCACCAATGTGAACCTCATGGTGGTGCTATAGAGGAAAAGTCACGGGATCACCAAAGTCATCAGGATTGATCATCTCGACACCAAGAATGTGTGTACCAAATTTTGTGTCAATCCATCCTGTAAATGTTGAGATGTTTCACTGGAAAAGAGAAACTTTGACCACCATTGCCATCCCTGAAGCCATTCTAGCTGTAAATTGATTGATTCATATTTGATCAGCGCTGCCTATAGTTTGACGATTGGATCGGAGTTTACAAGTTTCGCAAGCAGTGATTGACAGCTGCCCAGAGACTGCTCGGCTCTGATTGGTTGTTATCCTTTGGGCGCGTTGAGATCTTGTAAATGCCATTAGGAACACAG
The DNA here is from genome assembly GCA_916700685.1 of Adelosebastes latens. NCBI lineage: Eukaryota > Metazoa > Chordata > Actinopteri > Perciformes > Sebastidae > Adelosebastes > Adelosebastes latens. The sequence continues at coordinate 42,796 of CAKAKR010066744.1, forward strand.
TAGGACAAAAGAATCACAGCACTACTGTTGCTGCTGCTAGCTACTTTCATTGGAAAAGAGTTAACTTTAGAATTGAAACTTACTCATCAGAGCTTCATATAAATGCAGTCATCCACATTTTACCCTTACTATTACTAGATGTGCTTGTCACATTATGAAGCTGACCTTTATTACTGGCCACTGGATGTGGAGCTTTCTGATCCAAATGTCAAAGTATCTCTACCTGGATTAATACGCCACTGAAAACATACTCACATATGACTGCATGAGAGACTGATGAGTGATGCACACAAAACTAAACCAAATCAAAAGATATATCACGAGAAGGACTATTACAAAATATGCATCTACACACATAGAGCATTTTGACCACTGTGAAGCACTGGGACAATATTTCATATTCCATTGGCTATAACACAAACACTTTAGGTTGTCTTTAGGGACATTAGATAACAATAAATTCTGCAGCCTGTGCAGTCACTAATAAGATTTCAGCTTATAAAGACATGAGGTAAGATGATTCATCCCAACATCGATGCAATTGGTGCTGGTTCTAAAATCATATTTGGTGCCAATATTCAGCGTTCAACATCACTCTTTATTAAAAATATTCACTTTTCCCTGGATCATCACAGCATAATGATAAAACATCCTCATGTGGACTTGGAATTAATTTGCTGTGTTGATCAGTTACACTTTACTTTATATAAATAGTGTGTTATAACTGGAATATAATTTGGTGAGCTGTCCCATCTGTCCCTTCTCTAACTTTAGTTTAAACTGAAACTTTTGCATGAGCTAAACGTAACGCAGTTTAAGACAAAGTGAGAGAGACAGAGATAGAAAGTGAAAGTGGCAGTGAGAGGGAGGAGGAGACTGACACAGAGATATCTTTAGCTTGGACAGACTGCGCTCACTTTCACTTGTCTCCTCCATCCTGAATCTGTTTCCCTCTGGTTTTCTCCCGAGAGCTGACAAGTGGAAACAAAGGAGAGACAAACGCTGACAGCAACACAGCAGGGGGCCCGGATATGAGACCACGCGGTGACTGTATGGGGATCTAAGCCCTTTTAACATGTCGTACTGTAACTCTGTGGAAGTTAAACTTTTTGAGAGATGGCTGTTGTGTAGGATAGTTGTTTTATTGGACTGAAATCAAGGTAATCCACACAAAGTACAAAAACTGTACCTCAGGCCACAATCACAAATTCCTTCACTTGTTTTGACAAAAAAACAACCTTGGCTCAACGTCAATTACTAGCTTTTTCCTGAGCTTTCAGTCTCATCTTGTGGTCTTTTTTTTAGCAGAGGGAATCACTTGTCATCACGTGAGCTAAGTATGGAACTTCCACCTTGTCAGGTGTTAATGGTTGGTCATATGTGGTCTGGGAGTGATACCTCATGTCTCTGTTCAAAGATGGTCTCTGGTGTTGGATGTGAATGCCCTCCTTGATCTTCTTCCATCTGTCCTCTGACCCCTGGTCAATGACTTTTAGCCCTTACCAGTTAATCTCCATAAACATATCTGCATATGAATGCATAATCTGTCGGCAACGAGCCAAGATTTCGGCATCGGAAACATTCAGGTTTATCCGAGTAGTAGGGCTGGATGACATTATGTCTAACGTGATATGAGACTAGATATTGTCTTAGATTTTGGATATCGTAATATCATAAGCATGGTCTTTTTCTGGTTTTAAAGGCTGTATTACATTAATTGATGTATTTTTCTGAACTTACCAGACTGTTCTAGCTGTTCTATCAATTGTTATTTAGCCTCCTTTGCGACAAGGCAGTATGCCATGGTTGGTACTAACAACATGGTTTGGATTCCTTAGGTTTTTTCTAGTTTCACATGATGCCATTATCTTCACTCTAGCTTTAAAAATGAGCCCGCTAAAAAATCGCAAGTTGCGTTAATGCGTTAAAGTAGTTAGTGGCAATAAAACAAATTTGCGTTAGCGTGTTGTTATCGCGTTAAGTTTGACAGCCCTAAAATAAATGTATCATTGATCGAGATTTTGATAACAACATCTTGCACTATTTTCATCTGGTAGCTCAAAAGTGGCGGGGCTGTGACCTTTTGTGGCACTAAACACTCATATAGAACATCTTCACAAAAAAAGAAGTCTAAATCCTGTTAACCGTTCAAACATGAAAGGGATTGATTGAGAGGAAGAGAGACCGAGGGAGACATTTCAAAATGGATTCAGCAGAGTTGGTAAATTGATGGATTTTGTGTAGCTCAGTGGGACCAATAGGACTGCAACAGCAGAGGTCCATGTTGTACTGAAGTCAGACCAAAGCAGACACTGACACTAATTGGATACAGTGTGTGTGCTGGGATGCACATGGGGCCTGTTTGTGTGTGTGTGTGTTTTTAATCTATGAGTGCCATAGGGGTTCATATTGGGACAACAGTTTGAAGCCTTTTTCATACATTGATTTGGAATAAAAATAAAAATACAATTGATCCCATGCCATGGTCTCGCTGTGTGTTTGTGTTAGACAGAAGGGGGGAGAGATGTATGAAATAAAATGGCCGAGTCTTAGAGAAAACATGAGTAATCCTGAACCTCTGAGAATGATTAATGCTTTCCGTCAGCCTTTTGGCTGTTCGCTTTCAAAAGTAGAGAAACTATTTACTTCCTCAAAGATTATATTTATGGCATTTCTGCTTCACACGGCAACTGAAAATAGTTGGGAGTGACAGGAAAAGGCGGGAGAAGGAAAGGCGAGGATACTTTATGTGACAAAGGCTGTGAGCAACATCTGAAGCCTTGATCTTGTATGTAGTATCTGTAATGCTGCCCTCATGGCATGTTGGAAGATGGCTGACATGAGTCTTAGGACTATTTATCTCCGTATCTCAGTATGTACTGTTATAGATGTTCCAGTCCAGTCGCACAGTAGTTCACAAAAAGTCACAAATTTCAATGTATTGATTTTTGCACATAGACACAAATTTCAATTTTTTTTCGTGATGGTCAGCATGAAATCAATTTGTATGTAATCCACATAATTGTGAGCCGGGAAGTATAAAGAGTGGTGAACGCTGCGTAGGGAGGAAGTCTGTGTGGATGGGTGGGTCAAAAAAGACTTGTGTTTCGTTAATTAAACCCAAACCGCAATCTTTTCCTAAACCTAACTAAGTAGTTTTAATGCCTAAACCTAACCAAGTTGATATTTTCCTAAACAAAATTAAGTCATTTTATTTTGAAGACTGAAGACGTGCGTCACATGTTGCTGGACATTCATAGGAAAACGCATGAAAAATATGTTGTTGAAAGTCGTGCTGAGCGTCACGGAAAAAAAGGGAAATTTGTGTCTATGTACAAATCAAATAGATTAAATGTTATGTCTATTTCACAAACTGACGTGATAATATGTTGGATGTTCACCCTGAATACCGAGTTTCAGTCTCAGAATCTCAACTGACCATAACACCTGTAAAGTTTGCATTTCAGAAGCCAATCAGAATTTTTAAAGGCACTGAAAACATATTTCCTCAATTAGCTTCTTCCTCTGAGCTGAATCTTCCAATTCGATACAATCACAATACTTGGGTGAAGATTGAATATGTATTGCGATTTTTAAGTACTGCGATTCTACAAGTATTGCAATTTGATATTATGATTTATTGCGATTTTTGTTAACTCTTTTTAACAGTAAACCATGGGAAAAAGTTGAATCAGAGTTAGCATGTAGCTTTAGCCGTGATGTCTAGCTCTGCTTTTCCTGCTATGTGTGAAATCCAAAGTGTTTCTATACTTTACTGTATGAGTAGTTATTACCACTTTGTATTTAAAATGTGAGGGTGCAGGTTGTATCCTCGTGGACCCTCCGCCGTTTTCTGCTTTCTTGCCTCGGCTGGTTGCAGTTTGTTTTGGTTGACGGATACAGAACAGATATGACGTCACGTAACTCAGACTGCAACAATAAAAGCGGTAACTTCCTTCCACCTCCGCATAGACTCAAATGAAGCAAATATATCAATTCTGGCATTAAAAAATCAATTTAAAAATCCTAAAAATAAAATCACGATACATAGATGAATCAATTTTTTTTATTCCCACCCCAAGAAGAAACATGGCATTTCTCACTTAAAATATTTAACATGCTTATTTCTAAATGAAATCACATGTTTTTTCATTAAAGTTCATTAGTTTAGGAGACATTTTGACGATAAGTCCTTTTGGTTATATATTCCCAATCCCCTTCATTACCTCAGGCCAAGTGAAGCCAGATATTGCAGTCATTTATATCCAACAGCATTATTGATTTCATTTATTGCATTTGTCTCCAAACAACAACACACACAACCAACACAAATACAGCCCTATAAAATGCACGATATCTCTGTAAATGCAACATTTACTGTACCATTACTGCATTGTAGAACAAAAACATTGAAAGCTGTAAATCTAAAGTTTCTTTTGGTGCATCAGGTCTACTGTATTTATGGACTGCTCTTGGCTTTTGCATCACCACAACAGCAGCGGAAATAGGATCAAGAGAGGGGGGGCGAGGTAAGAAAGGACGGCGAAGGAAGGGAGAGCAGAAAGTTTGTGATGTTCCCCCTCCAAGCTGCAAAGGAGAGAGGACAGACACTGACACTATGAATCAGACGGAGAGGGAACGATGGGGTTGAGGGCAGAAAGAGACAGAGATGAGTAAAGGGATGAAGGAAACGGAGATGGATGAATCCTGAAGGAGGATGGAAACACTGAGTCTCTCAGGACTTTGGTGATCATTTTTTTTATTTTGCCTCACTGTGTAATAGCATCAGATCTAGAGTTGATGGAGAGGGAGAAGTATCAAAGAGAAAGTAAATTAAAATAGATATGAGAGGAGTAATAGACGGTGGGAAAGGGGGTGAAGACAAGGGGATTAGGGGTTGAGTCAAGTGCTGCGGGGGTGGAAGGAGAGAGGAGGGGGTATACGGCAAAGACGAGCGTTTAACTCATCGTAAGAGATTCCTGGCAGGCCGTGTGGGACGTCAACTGCTGTGCGTTACAGCCTGGATGGTGACTCATTCTGAGACAGAGTGACAGGGAGGGAGAAAGAGAGCTTCTGCAACTTTCTTCCACCTTAAACTTTCTGGCACTCACCTGAGAAATGACTGTCTGAGCTTCTGAAACACAGACATACTTCACCGCTCAGCCTTGCCTGCAAGAAATAAAACAACTTATTTCACTTTAATAGTAGTTTGTGATTAGCTGTTGAGGAAACATGAACAAGGGTGCACAAGATTCCAGAAGTCCATGTAGTTTGACTACGCTGGGTCTAAATTATAGGGCTGGGATGATACACCTATCTCTCGATTCGATACTATAACGATACTTTGTTCTTTTTTCCATATATGTATTTTGTATATACAGTTCCTTTGTTAACACCTTATTTTAAAAAACCTGGATGTAGTCACACGTGTATACTTCCTCTAACTTCGCCAAGTCCGTCTATAGCTCTCCCGTTAGCTCCGTTCTTTTTATACATCTATGGTCAGCTCCATCGGGGCGGTTTGAATGCATTTAACATAAATGTCAGTATATGGCTGCTCTCCAGTTGTAGCATCAGCTGATTTGACCACGGAGATGAGAGTGACGGCCGGCTTGACCGCACGTTACCATAATACGATAACGTTTCCTGTCCATGACAGAGTTAGCGTGCAGCTTTAGCCGTGATGTCTAGCTCTGCTTTTCCTGGCAATGTGTGAAACCCAAAGTGTTTCCATACTTTACTGTATGTGTAGTGTTTACCACGCTGGATTTAACATGTGAGGGTGCAGGTCGTATCCACATGGACCATCCGCCGTTTACTGCTTTCTTGTTTCAGCTCACTGCGGCCGGCTGAGGTTTGTTTTTGTTGACAGATACGCAACGGATATGATGTCACGTTACTCAGACTACAACAATAAAAGCGGTAACTTCCTTCTACCTTCACATAGACTCAAATGAATCAAATATATTTATTCTGGCATTAAAACATTGATTTCAAAATCTTAAAAAATTAAAATCGCAACACATAGGTGAATCAATTTTTTTTCCCCCACCCATACTAAATTTAGTTATTTTTCTGTAGTTCCTGGCTCCTGTGCTGGAGGTAGTACTTTCCAATTGCCAGTGAAACTCAAACACAGACCTCCCAGCTACAACTTGTGCACATCTTCATTCACACAGTAGACAAGGACTGGGTTCCACTAGTAGCAATATTAGGATGTAGAACTGACATTTCATGTAATGTTTATCCATGTTAAAACAAAGTCATGCAGTAAAGTTAATTAACATACTTAACCTAAGTCGCGTACATAACGTAGCCTACTTAACTACATAAGTAGTTACTCTTATTTCAACCCAAACTCCGATCTTTTCCTAAACCCAAGTAGTTTTATTTCCTAAACCTAATCAAGTTGTTTCCTATGAACACGGAAGTTTATTTTGAAAATACAGTGTCTGCATGTAACAAACAGGCATGTAGAGTGTCATACTTTGAAGGGTAGGGCCACTGACCAAGTTGCTGTATTTGACGACTTGGGAATGAGAACGTGTTATGTGCTAAAGCATAAATTAATAACAAAACACCACAGGTTGTCTACTTTGGCGCTCTGGAGTTTTCTGTCTCCTTTTCCACCTCTAGGTGCTTTCTTTGTGAACATCCGATCTTTAACATGTATATTTCCTCTGATCTAGTTTAGTTCCTGTGGCTCCTAGTATATGAACTACTTTGTTAAAAAGAAGGTAAAATACTTCAGAGATGATTTTTATCCAAATTAAAGGGAAGATAATAACTTTATTTCATAGAACAGCTTCTCATATCCAGTAAAGAAGTGCTGAGGATAAAGGACCCCATCATTATTATATGAATTTGGGTTCTGCCGGCGCTCGGAGACGAGCAAACTGAAAGCCAATTTGGTCCAAGGCTGGTTAAGTGGGAGCAGCTAGAAACTGGGCCATGGTCGCTGCTCCTTTACCCTGTGGAGATGAATTAAATGAAGGAGTAAAAAGAAAGGCAGCATCCAGCCCCCCTGCTCGAACAAGTCATGTGTCAGCAATCGCTCTGTATCTCTCCAATTACCAGCCTCTGAGAGCACAAAGGGGGAACTACATCCACCACACACAAACAACACATAAACGGCCTATATTCCCTGTTCTACTGGATCTAGTTGAGTTGGTGAGGAAGAGAACAACATGGTACAATTATCAAAAGGTTTTGTGAGCACTCCTGCTGCTCCGGTCAGCTGAGAGGGGGGGGGGGGGTAACAAGGTAAACTGACGTGGACCTCTTTGCCACAAGTCATAAACATGAACCAGTTTTTTTTCCTTCCAATTCTCCACAGTGGGTGATTAGTAAACTGAAACTCATAAATCATTAGAGGGATGGCATCTGGAGTGCATGGTTATTAAGTGTATACTCTGATACGCCATGCTCATGTGACCGCTGTGAGATGTCTCCTGTCTAAATGAATCACCCTGGAGCTTGTCAGGCTCGTGGTAACAGCCGGTTTATTCCACATCTGCATTTATGACATTGGACATAGATAAGAATGGTCATCTCTTGTGGAAATTAACAGTGCATGCTCTGTCTAGTGGCAAATCCTTCGTTGATTTTTTTAGATTACAGTATGTTTACATTTTTGGAAATCTATACTCTGTACAACACATTAACACAGTGATCGTATAATTGGTTTGTGTTCATGTAAATGTAATTTAAATGTATATTAATGTAATTTAACACTTAAAAAAACATGGCAAACAAGACCTTCTCGATTTCAATAGTGTAAGACAGCGTTTTTAGAAAAATATACAGTTAGGCTATATCTTGGCATCATTTATTTCTGTGAAGAAAACTAAATGGAATTGTTATCTTTAAAGTTTGGATTGTTATTTAAGATATAAAGAGAATAAGGGCACAGTGAAGACTTGAAGACAAATGTCCTGCACAAGACACTGAGGTTCCACCAGTCATTAACATCGACAACTATGAACTGGATGTTGTCCACCAGTTCACCTATCTCAGGTCGACTATTAGCGACAACCTTTACCTGGACACGGAAATCGACAAGAAGAAGTTTTCATAATAATTGGTAAATTACTTTTTATATAGCTAACATCAGCCTCATAAGCTCTGTAATGTTGGCTGACTCAACGTAATTATTTCTCTAACATTTAACTAACCTAACACTGTCTTCTCTAACATGAAACTATATAAATGCGTGCCATTCATACATGCAGTCGATTTACTCTCCAATAATAGTTGCTTGTCAGTTTATACTTGGTGGAGATGTGAATTCTTGGCAGTCACATACCTTCCAAAAGAGGTTACTTAAGAGACACACTTTACTGGTTGCACATTTAAATTTGTTAAGACAGAAAAAACTCAACTGATCTTTGTTTTTCAAAAACAAATTTCATCAAATCGACAACATTAACTTTTAGTGTCTACTGTCACTGTAATTTGGGTGTTACACTGGAGAACTATCTGTTCTATATTAAAACATGTTCCAGTTCTGTTCCATTCTTCAGCGACAATTTCTTGAAGGCAGCAACAACACTCGCCTGCCTCTCCAAACGAGTGTGGGAAAACACCAAGCTAACAGTTAAGACCAAGATGGCAGTATATAACGCCTGCGTTGTCAATACACTGCTGAATGGCAGTGAGACATGGACAACGTACAGCAGACAGGAGAGATGACTCAACTCCTTCCATCTGAGAAGCCTCCGCCGCATCCTGGGCATATCCTGGCAAGACAAAACAAGCATAACCGAGGTTCTGACCCGCGCTGGCCTTACCAGCATGTACTGTACACTCAGCTCAGACTGCGCAGGCTGCGCTGGCTGGGCCACGTCTGTCGCATGGAGGATGGTCGCTTCCCCAAAGACCTCCTCTATGGAGAACTGGGAGCAGAACAACAGGCCGCCCCCACCTGCACTTCAAAGATGTCTTCAAGCGAGACATGAAGGTCCCAGACATTGACACCGAGTCCTGGGAGGCTCTTGCGGTTGACCGCACAAGGTGGAGAAGCACCTTGCACCGACACCTCATGACAGGGGAGCAAAAACTGAAGGATGCAGCGGCAGACAAGAGGGCCCGCAGGAAAGAACGCAGCAACGCAGCCAGACCAGAAACCACACACAGATGCGACCTCTGTGATCAAGACTGCCACTCTCGCATACAGTAGGGCTTTTCAGTCACAAGAGACACTGTACCAGACAGCCAGACCCGTAGGATGCGTCAACCGTGGTCACACCCGGACCAACGGAGGACTATGGAAGACCTGAACACAAGCTATATTCACAGATCCTTCCCTCCCTGCTACACAGCCTTGTCCTGCATTAGAAAAGTACGCAGTTAAAGCCACCAAAGAGCTAATAGAACAAAGTCAATGTTAATGTGATAATAACGTGTTAATGTAATGTTGTTTTAACGCCACTAATTTTGGAGATTGTAGTATCACAGTTTTAAAGTTAGAGTGAAAATACTGGCATCGTATGAAACTAAAAAAATTTAAGGAATCCATTGGTAACAACCATGTCATACTAGCTTGACGCGAATGAGGCTAAATAGCGCTCAAAAATGACAATAACATTTAGCGGGGAAAAACTGGCACAGACATTTTCAAACGGGTCCCTTGACCTCTGACCTCAAGATGTGTGAATGAAAATGGGTTCTATGGGTACCCACAAGTCTCCCCTTTACAGACATGCCCACTTTATGATAATCACACGCAGTTTGGGCAAGTCATAGTCAAGCCAGCACACTGACACACTGACAACTGTTGTTGCCTGTTGGGTTTGAGTTTGCCATGTTATGATTTGAGCATATTATGCTAAATGCAGTACCTGTGAGGGTTTCTGGACAATATTTTTCATTGTTTTGTTTTGCAAATTGATTTACAATAATAAATATATACATATGTTTCCGTAAAGCAAGCATATTTATATATATTTGCCCACTCCCATTTTGATAAGAGTATTAAATACTTGACAAATCTCCATTCAAGGTACATTTTGAGCTGATAACATATTTTTATTTATTTGCCATTAATCGCGATTAGCTATGGACAATCTTGCGATTAATCACGATTAAATATTTGAATTGATTGACAGCCCTAAAAGAAATATATAATATAAACAGAATTGTATTAAAAGTTTCTAAAAATAACAGGAAAAATCATCTCTGATGCAATATTCACAGGAAATAATTGGCTTGAAATTCATCCAAATCGCTTCAGTTATTCTGTACTGTTATTGTTATGCATTGGATATAATGTTAAATATCAGTAAAATATGTCATTTATTTGGGGGTCATCCGTTTACTCAATGATAGAAAAGGGGTCTCAGGTTGGGAATCACTGCTGTACACAGCAGCTGCTACACCAAACTTTCTTTGTGTGTTCTAAGTGCTTCTACATGGTTGTTTTTTGCAGCACTTGTAGAGTGAATAAAAAGTCTGTTTCGCAGCTAACAGCTCTTCACTATCTTCTGTTTAATTTTTGCCAAGCCACAGGGATCTCTTTATTTCCACTGCTTTTCATGTAGATACCAGCATACACTGCGGCCCAGTGCTACTTTTTGCCTGTCACTTTTTCTTTCTCTGAGGCTTAAAGCAATATTTCACTTTGCTGGAACATTTTCACTCCTCAGAACGCCTTCCTCTCCCAGTTGGAGGACTGAAGTCTCCCTAAAGAAGCTTAGGGGAGGAAATCACTGCAGTGTTGCCATCTTGTAATGCAGGAATTTAATAAGTTGACATTCTGCTCAGACACTTTCAGCAGAGCCAAATAAGAGTGGGGACTGACAAACAGGTGGAGCAGGTTGGACTTTGATACAGATTTTAGCTGCCACCCTGTCAAAGACTTGCTCTGTGCCAGCGGTTCTCAACATCTGTGAATCTGAATTTTGTTTCCTCATGGAACCAGCAGTTACCTTGTGAATTTAAAGTCGACATGAAATGAAAAATGCCTTTTAAACCCTTTTAGATCACATCCCCGGTCATATTGTGCACCTGTTTAACAATATATGCAAAAAATTGAATCTTTGTATTTTTATATCAAAATCCAATGAACTTTTCTTTCTCTAAAAAAAATATGACGCGTGATTACATAAGCTAGTAACAACCTATTTCAGCCAATAATGATGATCCTGACGTCAATCCATCAATCAATTTGCATTTTTTAGCGACGAGGGAGGTGTGTGTGCTGTAGTGCCATAGAAATAGAATATAATATAAAAATATAAGTAGAACGAACATTCTCATTGAAATCAACGTAGCAGGATGGTGAGAGCGGCAGCCTTTTTAATGTGTACCGTTGCCATAGCGACCGTGGTAGTGGGCAGACTTCCGCATAAACTAAGCTGACTTGTGGCAAGACGCGGATTCACTGAGGTGAGGTTTTGCAGTAACTATGACTAAACAAACACAACACAAGTTTGTGACGCCGCCGCCATTGTGAAATCTGGTGAAGGAACGCAACGTTCCGGTCACATGACTGGAGCACAGCCAATAGGAATGCTCTCTCAATGAACTGACCTTTGATTGGTCAAAGTCTCCCGTCACAGACTAGATTTTCTAAAGCCTGAAAACAGAGCCATGATGAGGTGCAGAAGTCTAGTTTTCTCTCAGAACACTTGAATTACAATATGCTGAAATGTTATTATGGAATTTTTGCCCAATGATGCCAAAAATATACTGCCTACTGCCACTTTAATGCTTCATTCACACACTCTCGTCACAGCAGAGGAAAGCACATTGCTATCGCCAGATGATTGACAATTTTGTTCGGCTCGTTTTCTGTAAGCACTGGCTGTGCTATTCTAAACTAAGAAAACTAAGTAAAACATGTAGGGAAACAACATAACATCAGTACGGAAAACACGTGACAAATGTCACGTGACAACCGTCACTACAAAACACGTGACAAATGTCACCAACGTAACTTACAAAACAAAACACTGGTCTCGAACACCGGTCTCCCAGTTGAAAGTCCTGTGTTTGTTGGACCCATTCACCTCTCCACCTGCCTATCATAAGTGATCTCTCTCACTTTATATACTACATAACTAGCTCTGAAGTTAGACTTCGGGCACTACACAACCTGTGACAACTGTCACTACAAGACACTGCATCTTCATGCAGGCGTGTAATATTCACGTCTCGGCGACACAAAACGTGACTCTGATACGTTGTCTTCTGGTGGACAGGCGGGTCTATTAGTCTGGGCTGCAATGCGATATATCAGGGTTGCTACTAATCAGGTTCGTAGCAGAAGTGGTATATCGCACTGTGTGGAAGCATTACTACACTGAAATAATAGAAGCTTTCAGCTAACAGTAGCAGCTTGCTTTTGTCAGATAAACTAGTCAATAAGTGTAAGTGGATACACCCTAATTACATTTCAACATGAAGCATTATTATAGCAGTACTCCTGACAAAGAAACAAGGTATTAAATGCCAAAAGTTTGTGTGGTTAGTTTGTCATCTCTACATAGACAAAGTACACACTTGCCACCCACAGTCTGCTAACCTTTTCACCCTGTTCACACGTGTAAAGAACTGCTGTCAGACATGTGGGTTTTGCATTAGGAGGCAGTGTACGTCTGGGTCAGAGCGTCCTTTCAGAGTTTCTTCTACAAGGTGTTGTCAGTGCAGCTGGAGTGAAAATGTCAAACTCTGGGGAAGCAAACTTCTTGTAGTTCAACAAGCTAAATGTCATACCTGATACAGATGTAGTTGTGTTTTGGACCCTTTAGAACACTACTGGTCAGTTTTAAGATGATCTTTATTTGCTTATATCTGTTCCAAGATGACTACCAGGTCCATAACTGCTTGTCAGGCATGATGTCAGCATTACTGTTAGTAATGCCAGATGTAATGACACATTCACTGCAGATGCAAACAAAGCATATAAATCCATCCCGGCTGGCACCGTTAAGGCCCTGATAATCATGAGGAAAATTAAAATTAAACACGTCATCAATTATCGTTGGATCTTGACCGATTCTGTCACCCTGCCAGGAGATCTGAATAATGAATGAAGTTACTGCTGCTGTGCCATCCATGTGGAAAATTACGCACAGCCCCTCTCTAGATGAAACGCACGTATCGTTCCTCCTGCTGTGTCACGGCTACTGGTGTTTAATCAACTGCACGGAGAAGATCCCGCATTCTACAAGTTGTTGTGGGTGACTCACTCATCAAACAGAACATCAGTATCGACGTTTCTATGTCACTGGATTACGCTTGGTGGCATGTGGATTGTATTTTTGGTTAGACTCTTCCTTAGTCACATTGAAGATTTTGCCAAACTAAGCACCGCAATTGCACAACGCTGGCTAATCAGCATAAAGACAGCCCAAACTGTAAACATGTTAGTTTGGAGCCAGGAAGTTTGTCCATAACACCCAAGAAAAACTGCATACAAACTGCACCTGCTGAAAAATAAAAACCCTAAAAGTATACAGCCATAGCTGCTCTGTGAGGTTGTACTTAGGCACAGTGGTGCTTTGAGCTAAATGCTAACGTCCACAAGCTAGCACGTTCAGAATGACAATGCTAGCATCCTGATGTTTAGCTGGCATAATGTTTGTTTGTAATATTAGTTCAGCATGTTGGCATGCTCACATTTGCTAATTACCACTAAACACAAAGAAACCTACAGCTGAGGCTGATGGGAATGTCATCAGTTTTGCAGGTATTTGGCAGTGGACAACAGCCTACTTCTCACTTGATTTATTACCTCAGTAAACATTGTAAACATGAGTTTATGGTCTTAATCACTAGTTTCAAGTCTTCTTCAATACAGCATGATGTTAATTTAGTAAATTATGGTCCCATTTAGAATCAAATAGACCATAAAGCAGGGGATGCTTTAGGGCGTGGCTACCTTGTGACTGACAGGTTGCTACCACGGCGCTGTCTGGTCTGGATTTTGTCCTCGTTTTTGTCTTTGAACTTTAACTCTTTAATAGTGTGTAAAGTTAATTCTAACATTTTGGTTGCCTGAATATTATTCCGCATTCGGTTGTACTTAGCTCCACCCAAAAAACAAGATGGCAAGAGCCAAAATGACAAGCTTGAAGCTTCAAAACAGCAGTCCACAAACCCATGGGTGACGTCACGGTGACTATGCCCACTTCTTATATACAGTCTATAGTATTCGGTCATAAACTAAAGTATTGCTGATGGCGCTAGATGAGAAGTGAAGGGATCACCAGAGTTATAACAGCTTATCCAGAGGGGGCAAGTGATTGTGTGTACCAAATTACATGGCAGGCCATCCAATTGTTGTCCTGACATTTTGATCAAAACCACAAAAATTCAACCTGCTGGTGGTGCTAAGGAAAAAAGTCAGAGGATCACCAGTGATACGTCAGTAGGATTAATTATCTGGGCAATATGACGACCGGCACTGCCACGCCAGGAGCAAGACTAAAAACTATTTTTTTCTTCTCTTAAACTAACCCTACAAACTAAACTTTGTTCTATTAAGATGTTAAAGATATTTTAGTCATAAAAACTGTGCAAAGCAGTCACAGTAGAACTGAGGAAAAGTATTTCTCTATGGAATTTTGATACTTATTTAAGTACAAACTGCTCCACGCAATGGGAACACCCATCAGCTCCCTCCAACAGCCTTTAGTTGTCACATGGTTTCAGACCACAGCTATTGATGCTGACACACAATTTTAAGTTAAGGGAAACTGGGGCTGGTTGTCCCACTTTTTATTCTCTTTGTATTATCAGAGCCAGGATATCTCAAAAGTTATTTCAACCACATGAATCTTACTGGCTTGGTAGAATTTGGTTTTGGTGTTGCTAGAATATTTTGACATTTAATATCCATCATCTCCCTGTTTCATGTGCTGGATTGATTTGGGTTTATGTATGCGGTGACTACATGAAAAAAAAGAAAAGCATTAACACTGGTGCTTTTATTTTAGGAAACCATTAATGATCATTAATCATTTCTAAACTACATCAGTAAAAAGCATTTACGCGCAATCACAATAGCTGCTGTAACCACACACTCATCTGCTTGATCCTATGAGTATGTGTCCCTGTTTCCACACTGAGCTGTCACCCAAAAAACAGTTAAAGTCCAAAGCATTTGATCATCTCTCCCACAATGCTTCCCTCTTCTTTGTTCTTGCTCTTTTATCCCGAAAGTTGGTGACAACTCAGAAGCCAGATACTTTACAGGAAGCTAATAAAACCCAGGATGATGTATTGACTAATATTCATATCTGAGATGAAAAACGATGCTCTGGTTGTGCCGCAGCTATAATTGGTGTCCCTTTTAGACAAATTTTAATTAAGAATTCGAAAGATGGAGGAAAGTTTTAAGGACGACACCAAAGTTTTGGGGAGATTAGCCTGTTGGTCAACAAAGCAATTCATTGAAAAATCCATCCAATGCTCAGATGTTCTTCCACTGTTATATTTCAACCAACTGTGATACTACTGACCGTTTGTTAAAGCCCTACCCTTGCCATAGCAACCGTAACTAGGCATGGAAGGCCTGTCAAGCATTGTGCGTGTGATTGTAGTAAGAGCAATGCTTGACTTGAGGGTGATGTTTTCTTTTGTCACTTTCTCAAAGTCCATAAAACAAGAGTAAGAATGCATTCAACTGTCTTTATCAGCATAACGTTAGCAACTCTTACTACAGTAGTAAATAGGTGTGTAATGATCCATCAATCTGGATCAATATATCTATTGAATGATCAACGATCCAACATCATCGATGCAAAGTAAAAACATCGATACATATCGTCGTCTTTAAGATATGCCTTTATTTTGAAATTCCCATAGCACATCTGTTTCACCATTTCCGTTCAAGCGCACCTCGTTCCTAAACAACCCATCCATGAAACATCCAAATAAGATACAAACAGTGCTAGCGGCGCTTCAGCTATGCATTCTGTAAGGATGGCCACACAGGACATGAGTTGACGTGGAATCATGATGAGGAAACGAGTGGCGTTAGTGAGCGGTGCTTGTAGTTAGTTTATTTGTTGGTGAATAAATGCTACAAGTCCTCAAGAACAAAGCCAAGTTCCTGTGTCTTGCTTGCTACCTGCTGGTTAAAATGAAGGGGGTTAGCCCTGAAGCTAGCAACAACTTCAGCTCAGGCCTCCAGACCTCCAACAACAGGAGGTCTATTTGTGTTCTTTTTATTAAAAATAATAGATTGTTTTTCATTTAAATGGCTGGAAAAGCCCAGTAATAAAATTGTCAAATCATATTTTAGTTGCTTTTTCTTGAGTTGATGTAAATGTAACTGATTGTGTTAAATGGGCAGATGATGTCGTCTCATATTGATCGCAGGCCCCTGAATTGAATAAAATCAAAATCATATTGTGGCAGACTTTGTGATTTCAGCCATATTGTATAGTTGTCCAAAGAATCAATATAACATTGTGTCGTTATGAAACTGGTGACGTACACCCCTAGTCGTAGACCAAACCAACTGCACTGGTTTGTAGGGTTACAGGTTATGTAAAAAAAAAGAAGCCTGATTCATGACAAGCACATCAACTGTGTCTTACTGTCCTATGATGTCAAAGCCAGCCTGGATGCTATCACAGTTCAGGCTATTGTTGTCAGGGTTTGTTGGGTAGACAGAGCTGCTTACATGAGATGGATACATTTGAAAATCCCGAAACAAGTCAAATCAAAATGAAAGAAAGTAGAAGAAAAACAAGACCGAGTAACAGCATCAATTTCGGCACTGTGTATGTGCACGTTGTGTGCTGATTACAACATTCTTAGCACTACAGTGTAATCACAGAGGGATGTTTTCAGTCATTTGTATAACTCTGAAAGGTTCCGCGTACAATTGTAGCAGAAATGCTTTTTTCCCAAATTACAAAAGGCAAAAGATAAGGAAGGCTGCTTGGTGCCAGAAACGTCCACGGCAGAAAGTAATCAACAGTTTCTCCTCTCTGTCAGGACCGCAACAATGAATAGTTCACAACTGATCAATGACTCTGAGTCTGAACGAGCCCTTTAGGCTGAGAAGTGCTGAACGTATCAGTTAGTTGGGAACTATTTCAAGTTCAACAGACTGTCTTTAATTTGAAATATGTGTCTGTGTTCAGACAGTGTGTTTTTGTCTCAGACTCTCATCCAGGATGTAAGCCGTAAACCCCATTCAGAGTGGATTTATTTCTCTAAGGGAGGTAATGGTGATTTTAACATTACCTGCGCTGCTCAGTGATTTTAATCCCATCCGCAGCGTGTATGTGGGTAAATGTTCATCCCTACCCCGGTGATAATTACAGCCACAATTACCTACTGATTTTGGGCGAACTCGCTGTTCCTCCTGTCATTTGAATCCCATCTGGAGCTACGTCTTTTTACTTTAAAGTGGATCTCTGAGTATTTTTCTGGAGCTGCTTGTCCCTAGACCTTATGTTTTTTTAATCTACCCGTTGTATAATTTGACTTTTGTTCTGAAAATGGAGTAAGTTTTCTGTTCTGATAGAACATGCTCACATCATTACATAAGCCTATTTAGGAACCAAAAGGATGACAAAAGATTAAAGCCATCAGGAGAGAGAGAGACCCTCCAAAAGCTTATCAAATGGGATGTTGCAACAGGTAGGCACAGCTAAGGCCTGTACGAAGCGAGTTCAACATACCCGGGGCATCTTCTTTTTATCTGGCTTAACTAACCCTTAAGCGGTCCTATGACGGTGGTTATCAACTCGGTAAATCAACCCAGGTGTTTCTCCATCTGGCTCTGAGCGTGTTCACATGAAAGGGGCGGGGTTTACAGCATGTGACCAATCACAAACATGGACAAGTCTACTGTCAGCAGAGAGGCACATTTTACCACCAAGAACAAACTATAATATTAGACAAATACGAAGAATTTAAACACATAATCCAGACTAATAGTAACACAGTTGAAGCTGCCAAATGCAGTAAGTTAACAGACTTATTAATTTAATGGAACACTCAAAAGTCAGATATAGTCGTCTAGATGGGGCAGTGATGTTAAAAAAAGCTTTCAGAATATGATGGATGAATAGATTACACTTCATTTTGTCCTTTGGTAAAGATGAGGCGTGTTTGACTATTTCAGCCTTCTTTCAGCTGCATCCCTGACTCCGGCGGTGTGAAACGTACTTGAAAGCAAGTAAAAAAATAAATATAAAAACATAATTGAAAGTGGTAAGCACCCACAGCATGAATCCAGCTGTCCTTCCTGCATTTGTCGCTGTGACAGTGTCACCTGACTTTCTTATGGGCAGCCCTGCATGTCTTGACTCAAGATTACGAGGGTAACACGAATAAGGGCTGTCAATCGACTAAAATATTTAATCGCGATTAATCACATGATTGTCCATAGTTAATTGCGATTAATCGCAAATTAACTGCACATTTTTTATTCGTTCAAAATGTATCTTAAAGATGCAAAACTGCATGTGCTTATCATTAAGTGGGCATGTCTGTAAAGGGGAGACTCGTGGGTACCCATAGAACCCATTTACATTCAGATAACTTGAGGTCAAGGGACCCAATTGAAAATGGCCATGACAGCTTTTCCTCGCCAAATTTAGCGTAACTTTGGAGCATTGTTTAGTCTTCTGACTGTAGTCTTTCATATGATACCTGTATTGTGTGTTCAAGGAATAAGTGGTATTAAAACAAATTTGCATTAACCCGTTATTATCGCGTTAACTTTGACAGCCCTGATATGAATTATAGTGCAATACTTTTCAGAAGTACAAACAGTGAAGAGAACAGCCTAAATTAGTAGTAGAGCTGAAACGATTAATTGAGTAATCTGTTAGTTAGTTGAAAATTAACTCGCTATTATTTTCTTTTCTTTTTTTTTAAATCAGTACCAGCTCCTTAAGTATCAGCTTTTGCTGAATATCTTTGTCCTTCAGTAAATTGAATATATTTTAGTTTTTGGTCACCTGGTGTCACCTGGTGCTCTGGGAATTTCTGACATTAGACAAAATGCCGACTTCTGCATTGTCCTTGTACAAATAGGGCTTGTCTTGATTGGTATTAAGAAAATTGTTGTTGTTGTCGTTTAGAGTCTGGTAACATTTGTTCTGTCAAATGAAAAAATAAATGTGATTGTGAGTATTATGCATCAACTAATGCTGATACAATCCTAATATAATTATGAGACAGCGTTGATATATCTGGAGGGTTGCTCTCAACAAATATTTTTTGCTGGAATAGCATTAGCATTATCATTCCAGACTTATATTTTTAAATTCAACAGATGTTTCCTCAACTGTGTATTTCACAAAAACCTTTCTCCACAGGAATGTAAAAACTTGTGTTTTCAGAATTAACATAAAAATGCCTTGAAGGAACCCAACAGAGCGACGCTGGACTCAGGCCTTTCAGCCAGCGGTCACAATGCACCTGTTCCATTTTAATAATACTTCCTCATGGCCTCAAGAGTCACCTGATCAACAGTGCCACACCTGCCATCATCTCAGGGCTGCTTTTACATAGAAATGCTGCCATGACAACGAGACTAATCAACCTGCACAGTATGATTACGATAGGGAAACTAATTAAAGCACCAGGAGGGATGCAAAGAACACCCACAGACACTCAGAGACAATGAAACACATGTTGTGGCACACCGCGTGTACTCATACATGGCGGAACACACTCATGTAGAAGACATGCAAATTCCTATAGAAACCTGAGACCCAGTGACACATACTTAATGGGATATGCAGATGTGCCGAGATGCACAAGCACACTTTGGGTTATTGTCATTCCGAGCAGAAAACACTCCAGCTTAGATTAGAGGAGCACTTCTTGCAGAAGCTTAACACCTCTGGTAACACAAGTCTGTTAATTCCTTATAAATATGTGATTTATGGTCTCCAGTCAAAACTATGACAATTCAATTACATTCAAACCCAATTTAGCTATTTTTCTCTTTTTCTGTCACTTCCCTAACAAAATTCACTCTCCATTATATTTGTACCTACACTGTTGGCAGATGTATTTTCCCAAATCATATCGAACAAAAAATATGTTTTCAGCTGGGACTCTACAGAAAAAAAAAATCCTGCATAGCACAGTGAAAATGTAACCCATCCTCACTCCTGGGTAAGAACATTTGACTTATAGGTTCAAGAGGAGATAAGTTACTGAATGTAATAACCAATAACACAACACTACTGCATTCTTTAAATGTCTGTTTGCTTATGAATACCAAAACGAAGAAAACAGATTTGTCATATATAAAATAATGATGTGAAAGCTGGACCCTTTACACAAAAGAAAATGTCCATGGTAGAGCTGTCAATCAATTAAAATATTTAATTGCAAATAATCACGATTGTCCAAAGTTAATCGTGATTAATCACAAAATAATCATACATTTTTCATCTGTTCAAAATGTACCTTAAAGGTAAATTCGTCAACTATTTAATACTCTTAGCAACATGGAAGTGGGCAAATATGCTGCTTTATGCAAATGTACTGTATGTATATATTCATATTGGGAATCAATTAAAAACACAAAACAATGACAAATATCGTCCAGAAAACCTGGATATATTGATCCTGATCAATGTATTGTTACAGCCCTACTACTACTACTACTACTAATGCTTATAATAAGGTATGTCTTCATGAACTCTTTGTGACACCAAAGAACATAAATATCATTAGAAGCATTAAAGTGTTGCGTAAAACTGTCAGTCACCGGAATTTACATGAGACCTAATCTAATGGATTGATTGCTACGAAATCCATCGAGCACATTCATGCTCCACATAGGATGAAAACTTTTAATTTTTGACTGTCCAAGAACTTCATCAAAAACACAAGAAAGTGGCATCCAGACTTCACCCTCATTTTTCTTTATTTTCCCAAGCACTATCTTTGTTCTACATAGTTATTTTGAGCAGACTTGTCCCTGGCACTAATTATTGCTTGTCCTCTGAAATGTGTCACATAATGTAGGTAATCAGTCATGTGTGTCATGGTCCCGGACAGGACAACAATGGGTGCAGCTCTTGCCTGGTGTCTTGTGACTCCCAACATCCTGATAGAGTTTCCTCCCTGTGAGGAAAATGTTTTAATATAGAAGTAGTCTGATGGTTTAATTGATGTTTACTAGATTAGTATAGTATTAGTATTAAATGTGTTCCACTCAGTGCAATTTGGAGGAAACATTTTCCAAATTCCCCAAATGTCTGTAAAGGTCAAGTAATTTGTGTAAGCAGTGTTATAATGTTGTTGGCGTTATCAGATGGAAAATAAACAGTCATATTTCTTGTTGCTACATAGAGCTGATGTTAGTATGCACGGCGATGCTCTCAGGTCACTCAGAGGAGTGTGTGTGTGTGTGTGTGTGTCGACAGGTGCGTACTTGTCGGCGGTGCCCTATCCATTCTCTAATATCTCCTCTGTGCCAGTTGTTTCCCTGGGAAAATGTGATAACACACTTTCTCTCTCTACAGCCTGGTTTTTCTGACACTCTTGTTCTCTTCCTTCAGGCTTCCTGTAGTGTTTACGTTTCCTTCTAAATGAGGGTTTAAGTGCGGGGCAAACATTTGCAGTCTAATGCTGAAGTTTAAATAGCCTGCCTGCTGCTAAAGATCAGTTGTTTAAGTTATCTTGCATGAGTCAATTTATTGGAGGTGTTTTACTCCAGGCAAGATGACTCGAGTACAGATGTGGACACAATAGTGGTGCAGGATTGAGACCTAAAACCCGGAACTGAGTTAGCATTTTAACACTTCCAGTTCCGTTTTTTTGAATGGGTTTTTTAGTAGGGCTGTCAAAGGTAACGCGATAATAACGCGTTATTTGTTTCACGTAGAGGTTGTAGCAGGCTCAGTTTTAAAGCTAGAGTGAAGATACTGATATCACATGGAACTAGAAAACTATTGGTACAAACCACATCATGCTAGCTTGTCGGAAAGATTGCTAAATAACGCTCCAAACTTGCGCAAAATTTTGGCGAGGAAAAACTGCCATGGTCATTTTCAAAGGGGTCCCTTGACCTCTGACCTCAAGATATGTGAATGAAAATGGGTTCTATGGGTACCCACGAGTCTCCCCTTTACAGACATGCCCACTTTATGATAATCACATGCAGTGTTTGGCAAGTCATAGTCAAGTCAGCACACTGACACACTGACAGCTGTTGTTGCCTGTTGCGCTTGAGTTTGCCATGTTATGATTTGAGCATATTTTTTATGCTAAATGCAGTACCTGTGAAGATTTCTGGACAATATCTGTCATTGTTTTATGTTGTTAATTGATTTCCAATAATAATAAATTATCAACATACGTTTGCATAAAGCAAGCATTTGAAGCAAGCATCGAATTTCCCCCACGGGATCAATAAAGCTGTCTTTCTATCATATTTGTCCACTCCCATGTTGATAAGAGTATTAAATACTTGACAAATCTCCCTTTAAGAAACATTTTGAACAGATAACAAATGTGAATTTTGAAGCTTATACGTGTCTTAAAAAAGGGGGTGGCTAAATGAGTCTACAACTATGGTGTAGTTTGTTTATGGGCTAATGTTAACTTTTTCTTTTCTGGCGATTGCATTCAAACTTAAAAAATCACAAAAGTGGTGTTCATTTGTGGAGATTATTTTACGGAACAAAACGTGTATAATAGTAATATCATAAACGTTTGTTTGCCACAGAGTTTATTTTCAATAATCCAGAACTCAATGGAAAAATCCCATCGGCTTTTTGTCGAGGGGACCTATGTGATTCTAACTTCTGGTTTGGCCTACAAAAATATATGATTCCTGCTACACTCTATATCGTGAACACCTCAATAGGCTATCGCAATCCAGTACAATAACTCTGCCATAGTGGAGTTTGAAGCGGCTATAATCAATATTATTTTAATAACAATAGATCAAATGACTATGTGGTCACGCGTAGTGACGAACCCACTGAAAATTATCACCTCTGCCTAAACCCCTTCAGCTCTACGGAGCTTTTTATTGTCTCTAAGGTCATGTTTTTTTTTTCCATGGCCTATGACTTTACTTTAGATGAAGCAAATATGTCAATTCTGGCATTACAATTTTTTTTTCAAAATTGTAAAAAAAAATTGCGATACATATGTGAATTGATATTTTTTCCCCCATCCCTAATATATTACTGCAGGAAGTTCCATTATATCATATATTTGTTTTTTAAAACATGGGACATTAGTATCCATAATAAGTCAATAACAGAAAATACAATAGTTTTATAGTACATTTTAAAGTGTAAACTGACAGTGTGAGGCTGAGGAATAGCCTACATTTTCCTCATATGACATAGACCTGTTGCTATGACAACATTGCCTGTTTTTGTGTGTGTTTGCAATGCGTCTTAGAGATGGCACAGTTTCTCTATTATCATGCTCGCATTGTTTTGAAGCGGAGGCTAGCGGTCGTAAAATGAGTAATACCAGCCGGCGCTTATGGATCGTGTGGCCCCCCCCCATAGTAGTTGTTGCCCTAAACAACCGCATAGAGTGTTTATGCCAGCGGCCGGCCCATGTCACATTTAACACTTCCATCTTGATTTTAAGTGAATTCAGGCACACCCCGGTATCACCACTTGTCCCAGTGTTTCACCCGTTTCTTCCTCCCTTCTCTATCTCTTTCCATTTTCCTTTGTCACTCTCCGTCTCTGTCTCTCGCTGCCATCTCTGCTCCTTGTTAAGATTCCTAGCAGGCGCTGGGAGGCGTCAGGAAGCGCAGAGTCACTAAACGAACAGACAGATTGTTAATTTCCCCCCTCTGGGTGCAGGCTGGACAGGGCTGAAGTCCAATTTTGTTTGGAGACGGAGCGAAATGCTGTCACTAATATTAGCTTCCTGACCATGTTATTCTCTTTCATTCCCTCCCTCCGTCTCTCTGTCACCCTATCACTTTCTGCTTCCAGAGCAGAAAGGAAAAATCCATACAGCCACATATTTATCAACTCTCTGTCCTCTCTCTTTCACCTCTTTCTTGGCACTGTTTCACTCTCTGTCCTCTTCTGTCCTCCGCCTGTCCTCTTCTGTTTCGGTCTGTCTTACCACATATCGGCTCATCTCAGCCTTTCTCTCTGCCCTCCCTTCTTCTTCTTCTTCTTTTGGACAAGTTGGGGACGTCTGTGGACTCTTAATGTGGAGCCTATTTCAAGTGGCTCCAATAAAACCAATGATATATAACTTTAGATAAAGTACTTGAAGAAAATATAGCTGCTGGGAACTCTAACAACATACATCTGTAGCCTCTAGCAGGGCACAACTTTACAATGGCACTTAGAGGCTTCATCTGTACTTTTCAACTTTTGAAAAAAAAAAAAAAAAAATTCCTGGGTACTTCTGAAGCCCAATTGCACAAAAACTGCTCTAAATTGCTCCCGACGGACTCTTCACAACAACTATTGACAAACTTTCCAATATAACTTTCTCTGTTTTCATTCCGGTTGGTATTGCTGCACAAACCTGTCAGCTGCTTATGTACTGTTCTGTTCAAGAGTTCATAAAGTTTTACTTGGAAACAGTTACACCACTTGACAAAAAAATCAGCCTTGTTGTAATCCTAATTAATGAAAGCAACACAAAGTTTGTAGTAGTTAAACTTTACGACATAAATGTATTGGTTGTTGACTTTACATCCATGTTTATAGTGCAAGCAGAAACTGCAAATAGGTAATAAAGCATAACTTTCCTTGGGGAATCCCAAAGGTAGATAGTCTGAACTTTACACATTCAGTGAGGTAAATCCTTTGCTGGGTAATACTGGACTGATGTTGCACATTTTACCTCATGATCTGATGTTGGCACGCTGTGCAACCTGACAATAGATGGAAACTCAGGAGCTGAAGTTAGGGACCATCTCAAAAGTGCATGCAAAATGGCCAAGAGAGCTTTTCAAATTTGTGTTGAGAGCTTTCTTGTTTTTTTGACGCTTCAAACTGACTTCATGTTCATCTTGTCCTCCTCCCAATGCAGGGAAAATTTCAATTTGCAATGGACATTTCTTTTTTTGTATTTTTATTTTAATAAAATGTAATTTGATAAAATTAGACACTCGGTAAAACTGATGCCATGACATGGCAAACTTATAGTTTAGAGGTAAATCATTAAATCTCCATTAATAAATAAAACTCCATCCTCATTCTTTAGGTAGCGGGCACTCAATTGAAGAAATCTATCTATAAAAATTGTTTCTACATCAACTTAATTGATATGCAAACTAATGCATAACATCATCTGGAAACGTATGTCAACATTGCTGCTAATGGCTGCAATACTAAAAGCACTTCTGGCAATAGTGCTGCACTTTTAAGAGGCCACAAATCCCTGCTCTGTGCGTGTGTTTATTCGCTTTATCTATTCAAAAACAAAAGCAAGTAGCAAATGTAAAGGTTAAAGTGATCAAAATATGACAACAATATTAAACTTTAGAGAAATAAAACATTACATGTCATCCACAGAAATGAATAAAAAAGATACTTACATGTCTAACCTTAGCTAACCTCTGACAGTCAGAGTCAGTGTCACCATCATTTTCAGGACCTTTCAATTTCCATCATCCATCATCAATAAAGTTTAAATCTTATTCTTTCCTGGTGGAGGCTGGACAGGTTGTGGGTGGAGTGTGGACTGTTATATTTCACACTGTGTCTAGTTAGTCGTGTGGGTGACAGTCTAATCCCACTCTATCCTGCTCTCCTCCTCGTTCCTCCTTGTTTCGTTCTATCTGTCCGTCTCTCTCAGACTGAATAAAACCGTATCTACAGCCTCGCCGGCGAATGAGACAATGCTCTATTTCAGCTGCACAGATTAAATCAGGCCTTGGCTTTCCACAAACACTCTGTCCAACAACACAGCATCTCTTTCAGGGCAAAGAGAGGAGAGAACAAGATTGTGTGTGTGTGTGAGAGGCGGAGAGAGATAGTATAAGCTCTCCTTGGCCTTCCTGCTGGCTCTGTTTCAGCTCTCTCCAGATTAACTGCTGCACCCTGACCTTTAAAACATCCCCTATTGAGCTCAGCGTAGCTCACAGGGGCATGCTTGGTTCGATAGCCCTTATTTTATCAGCACAGCGCCATAGGGCAGCGAGTTAGTCAATCCAAATTATCCCACTTTCTATAACAAGCGAATTTCCTCTGACCTATGCTCTGCAAATGTGCAAACTGAACCAGACAAATACTGCTACAGCTCCAGTACAGTCATTATTAAGGCATTTTTTGGTTTTACTTCTGTAGACGCTCTCTGACAAGGGTGTAGAACTGAGTTTGAAATGGTAATAAAAACTAAAAGTATGCTATACAGTATGTGTTTAAATTGACTACTTTCTTAAACCTGCAGTAGGCAAAATTGTTTTCAAATATTCCATAATAACCTTTCAGCATATTGTAATTCAAGTGTTCTGAGAGAAAACTAGACTTCTGCACCTCATCATGGCTCTGTTTTCAGGCTTTAAAAAATCTAGCCCATGATGGAAGACTTTGGCCAATCACAGGTCATTTCAGAGAGAGAGAGCGTTCCTATTGGCTGTTCATTCAACGGAGGCAGCTGTCAATCACTCGCAAACTCCGATCAAACGGTCAAACTAGGCAGCGCTGATCAAATATGAATCAATATTCTGTTACTGTAATGCCTATTTCTCACCTCAAATGTTTTCAGAAACATCTTGTAGTGTACTGTTTAGCTGTAAAATGAATTGTAAAAAAAAACACATAGGTGAATT
Organism: Adelosebastes latens; assembly: GCA_916700685.1. NCBI lineage: Eukaryota > Metazoa > Chordata > Actinopteri > Perciformes > Sebastidae > Adelosebastes > Adelosebastes latens. Next base: position 69,506 of record CAKAKR010066744.1, read on the forward strand.
GATTTTTTTTCCCCACAATAACAATAACAATAACTTCTTGAAATGAGCCTTTTTTATTTATTTTAAGGCTTCTTGTAGTTGGATATCATGATCAAGTGAAAATCACTTACTGCACAGGCAGCCAAATGTGCTTATCTCAAGAAAAAGAAAGCTCAAATGTTTTCACCTGATATGGCATGTTTTAGTAGGAAAAAAATATCCATCCTCTACCGTGAGTTTCACCGACTTGTTGCTGTGTGAATGTGAAGTGTTTGCCTGAGGATGTGTGCTGGTGCACAAACAAAAGCTGGACAGGAGGAGACTGCAGCTGGCCGACTACAAAGTGGAAACCTTGATGGAGCGCCATGCGAACTTCACAGCACGCTGAGCAGCTTATGACTGGACTGTGGACAAACAATTGACACAGTGTTACTGTTGCATCTGCTCTCCCTCTCTCTAACCCTTCTGTTGCTTTTTTTTTTGTTTTGCCCGACTGGCTGTCCGTGTCTTTGCGTAAACAGACACACAAGCTCCAGTTCAACAACAACAGCAACTGTTAGAACTCAGCTTGGTTTAGCCAAATGTCACATAGCGAAGTAGTTTACTGAAATTAGTCTCTCTTCAACATGTTGGTGCCTCTTGAAATCGGTGTCATGGCAGTGTTTAAACCATCTTTATTCTTCCTTCTTCTTCTTATGAAACAGGTTAAGGTTTCACTCATTGGCACATTTATGGGAAAATCTGCTTCGTTTAAGGCAGAAATGATATAATTGAGCCCATTAACAGGATCACTTTGCACTAATACAGAAAGATTGGCAATTTTCACATCCATTTCCTATTTCTACTTTCACACACCAAGCTGTCCAATTCCCCATTCCAAACATCATCAAAGATAACTCGCCGAAAACACATTGCTTCCTTGAGAGGCCCAGTTCGAAAATATAAGCAGAGGATGAACATATCAAACATTGGTAAACATTAAAATTAGCATTCCTTTTGGGGACTGTTTTCCACAGTACACTGTTAGTAATTTCCCATCTTGAGAGTAGATGGAAGAAGACATAAAAACACCATCTGTTGGTTGAAAGTCCTGCCTAGTTGGATGTAGGCATAGCACAACCAAAAGCTGGCACACACCTTGTTATTCCTCTTGCATTCTCTTCCTTTTCATTCTCAGAAGAACATCAAGCAGAATAGTTGCCCTGGAACCACATGTATTTTCCTTCATATTTCATCCTTAATTTCTCTTCTTATTGTTGGGGTGCAAAATTCTTCATGTTCCTGTGTGTACATTTTGAGCATATTCCTCTGATGGGATTCAGCAGCGTAATATTATTGTGATTAGCCCAAGTGCACTTTTTTTTTTCTTGGACCCTTACCCCAAACACAAGTGCATGCTTGTGCGCACACACGCACGTACACACACAACCACTCCAGACAATTACAAAGCAGACAATTGATATGGCACCATGGATAGGCTCACCATGCAACTCCCATACTGCAAAGCAGCCTTAGATCAGCACCATGGACAGCAGCCAAATCTATCGACGCTAATTTAACAGCCTGCCCTGGACTCAGCAGCCAAATGTTATCACAGACACAGATTTCAGTAGGTGCACATTTTCCAACATATGACATGTAACAATTGCAGTGGTATATATTTAAATCCCTGATCCTACTCCATGATAACAAAAAGAAAAAACAGTTCTCACCCTTTTAGAAGTTTATCCAACAGGTCTTTTGTGTTCTGCAAAGTCATTAACAACACTTCTTAATAACCATGTCCTTTTTTTACTGGAATGTCCTCGCCGTGAGCGACGCACCGCGACGTGGCACGCTGTGTTGAGCTGAACTTTTGTCAGACGCCCAGCTGTTTCTATTTATTCCTGTCACTCGCCTTTAAAATCGCCTCAATGGACCAGGAGCGGCTGATTAATGAGGTTGAAATGAGAAGTTATCTATACGATAACTCCTCATTTCACTACAAAATACCTAAATAAGGTGGCAGCTGGCTGGAGGGAATTTGTCAGAGAGCTTCCTTCTGCTGTTGGCTATATTGTACCTAATTTCCAGTAAATATCACAATATTACAAGTGTGTTTTCTGTTTAAAAAGACAAAACAAAACAAACGTAGGAAGATAAGTGGTTCCGTCTCCAGTCTGATTTTGAGCACACAGCGGATAGGTAGCCTACGTGGTTTGTTTACTTGATGTAACAGAAGTGCGGATTCAGTGTGGACACGGTGTAGGAAGGTGATTTTTGGGGCCCCTGACAGCTTCTGGGCCCTGGTATGCCGCACCGGTTGCACCGTCAATATTTACGCCACTGATGGTATTCCATTCTTATAAACCAGACGGCTTAAAATATGGGAGATAAATAGAAAAACGTAAGAAAAGATAAGTTGTATGGCACCAGATGATGGTCTACTATTTAAAAAGACTCAAATGTCACTTGCCTCTGCAGTATATAACCATAAAACACTTGTTACTGTACATCAACAACAAGGGTATTAAGAAGCTGCACATGGCAACCAATATAAAAAGGGTTGCATCCAAGGCATTATCTTAGGAACGTTTGATGGTAAATTTAAAAACCTTAACACTAGTACCGCCATAGCCCATGCCATTTAACGTTATGGATCCAAAATTTGAATTATTCAGTCATTGTGTATGATATGTTTCCTTCAGGCCCTGACTTTTCCTAAATACCTATTCTGCATATGCCTGCATTGTCATGTTGATTGCATAATTTTTTATTTGTTTGTCATGACAAAAGCCCCCATCGTCGGTCCTCTTCTCCGACTCTCCTCTGGCAGCCGAATTGAAACATTTGCATAATGGCCATATAAGTGCATTGAGACAATGAATGGGACATAGAAACTAATTTGCACAACAATATTCACTCACATGCACTTATAATCACTTATAATCACACTAAGGTATGCAGGCCCACAATATTCATCATATGATATGTGTAAAATATCTAAATTGAAAGCGGAAATAATCACACTTTTTGTCTAAAAGTTGTGTCCCATGTGCACTATACGCATATATAATTAGGGCTTTACCGAACAGTGCGACACTTCATTCTTAATGTTGACATCTGAATTATTATTATTAATAACTTACTAAAACATTGCATGCAAATTCTCAGTCTTAAGTCCAAAAGTCAAAATGTTAAAAAAGATAAATGTAACCATTTCAAAAATCCACGTTTTTTATCTAATAAAATATTCTGCTTTAATCCATATTTGTTAGCATTTAGCCTTTCAAAAACAACATTTTGTGCCATATGTTATGGTACTTTTGCTTTGCAATGGACTGTTACTGCAATGGGTGGCGGTATGAAAATAGTTTTTCTAAAAATAGATATCATATGAAAATAACACATTTTACACTGCTGAGAGTATACCAGTTTTATTTGGGTTCTAACTGTAAGATAAGCTGTGTATGTTGTGTGGGGGCTGCGTATCCACCGATGTCATTGCTGTGCTATGCAAACACAGCGGCACAGCCTGAGTTGTCACAATACGCTAAAGAGATGGAGACTAATGGGGTGTTAATGGCCCATCAGCGCTAAACCAAAGGATACAGACACTGACATTTGGCGTGGGATTTGGAAAAAAATAGTACCCTTAAAGAGCCTGGCGGTCCTAGCGTCAATGTAATAACCACTTGAGGGCTGTTAGATTTTTCACAGCAACAATAAATCAGTCATGTGTGGACTAAAGTCTGTCCTTCAGCAATGTATGAGCACAAGTGATCAAAGCTGCTGAAGAAAAAGTGCAAGTAAACCATTCAGTCACGGATGAGTACACTTCTGAACAACAAAAGAGCTTTTGGATTGGGATTCAATGATAATATTAAATAAGTAATAATGGCAAGCCTAGAAATGTATTTTCTGAAAGTCAGTCATACTGCAACAAGGACATGATCCCTCACTGGCTTCCCACTCTCAAATGCTTCCACAGGTGTTGAATGGTGTGTGCAGCCAACTCGAGCTGGCAGCTTCTACTTGAGTCTCTCTCCAATGGAAGGATGTTCTGACTTTTACAACCTTTAATGGATCACATTGTACGTCTGCCAGCAACAGGTGTGTGACAATGAACCAACACACAGCATGCCGTACTGGTTTCAGAGAGGCTTATCTGTGCCATGACAACACTTGAATTAAAGCATTTCAAAGTGCCTTAGAGCAAACAGAAAATGAAACATTTTTTTGCACATATTTCCTCCGAGCAACACATCTACCCAGGTCAGTGTCGTTAGCCTTGAGCTATTGCTCATGTTATTCTGGATGTATTATCCAATGTGATGGCAGCTTGTTTGGTTAGACAAAAAAGTGCTTTTGCATAATAATTAATTGTACTGTTCAGGTTCAGTTCTTTTGACAGATGGTATTAGCTAGTTCTAGGCGATCTCGGCCCACTCATTTTGACCCGCATCCGAATGCGATTGCTGTATTCACATTATGCCCAAAACAAACCGAACCTGGGGGCGAAACGCTCCAGGTTTCAAAACAACTGGTCAAAATTGAGCTGGCTGTGAATACACCCTAATTAACATGTTATATTTCATTTGTTTAATCTGCACAAGGGTCAATTTGTAGCTACAGGGGGTTACTTTTGGATGTATATCTTGACTGGGCACATTGACTGGGGTCTCTGCTGGATGACTGTCAACATCACAGTTACAAGGCTCCAGCTTAATTGTTTATCCTAAACTAAGGTAATAGTCCCCTGGCACTAGCTTCATATTTAGCACACGACATGATCCTTCATCTAACTCTTGGCAAGAAAGCCATTAAAGCTAGGGTTGGTAATCTTGAAAAACTAGCAAGAGTACGTTAGATTTAAAAAAATGATCCAACCAAAAAAGCCCAGCCCAGAGATACCACATTTTTGTTTCTGTTTTTTTTGTCAGAGCATTTGATTCATTGATTGCTGTCGGGATGTAATGAGGATTTCAACAAATGCTCTTGAAGAACATTACCAACCATAGCTTCTTTTAAAGGCAAAAAAATGTGCCATTCTTTTGTTTAGTTGGCCTTGAATGAATTCAAGGTAACATTTCCATGTCTGCAAGAAGAAAACCTTAAGATTATAGACACTTATAACTTAATATCAGGGCTTTTAGCATCCAGTTTACCCAGCCCAGTCATGCATCAGTTCGTGAATTAGTCACACAATTTGATGTGTTGCTTCGTATATATAGACACAAATTGCACTTTTTTTTGTGATGGTCAGCATGAAATCAATTTGTATGTAATCCACGTAATTGTGAATCAGAAAGTTTAAAGAGTGGCAAACAAAAAACACAGGACTTTTGCCCAGGAGACCGGTGTTCGTGTCCCATGTGAAACAATAAGTCAAAGTTGATTAAGACCGTAATTAAGTTACAGCACTTCCAGAGTTATTTTAACCCAAATCGCGATCATTTCCTAAAGCTAACTTAGTAGATTGTTGCCTAAGCCTAACCAAGTCAATCTATTCCTAAACCTAACTAAGTCGTTTCATTTTTAAAAGAAATACCTTGTTGAAAGTGGTGCTGAGCGTCACAAAAAAACAGGGAATTTGTTTCTAGTGATATAAATGGTTCTTTGAAATGGCACCTACGTATATCATAAAAGTGACCAGATGCCCCCCTGTGAAATATTGTTTTTTACCAATCAGGTCTGAAATACAACATCATGAAGAGTATCTGTGAATTCTATTTAGTAAAGCTCTGGGGATGGTCCATTTTCTTAGCAAAATAAAAAAGAATGTGAAACAGTTACATGGCTTTGGTGTGATAAATATGATCACCTCAATGATCAAACAACCCTGAAGCTGTCATTAGTAGAAACTGTGTTTGACAGAGAGGTGTACAGAGGCAGGACAATAGATAGAGAGAGAGAGAAAGAAAGAAGAGAAATGCAGGCACAGGTAATATTCGAGAGAGTGAGAGAGAGAGATCAGCCTATCAGATCAATATCTGCTTTAGCTCTCAGCTTCAAAGACCACCAAGCTGAGCTCTGCTTGAGCATGTGTGTGTGTGTTTGTGTGTAAGTGGGAGTGTATTTCTGTGATTCTGTGAGTGTCTGTAGCTGTGTGTGTGTGTGTGTACTTTCTGTGTGTCACTGTCTTGGTGTTAGGGAGGTCGAGCTGGGGTTTAATGAGTGTTCAGGCCTCTGGATCAGACTGTTTGCTCCATAAAGCCTGCAACTGCCAAAAGCTTCCTTTGTGTGCACCAGTTTGTGTGTACATGTGTGTGTATTTAGCTGGTATTACTGGCAGAGCAAACTGAAAACACTGACACACAGCAGTGCTGCAGTGCAGTCAGGGTTATTGTGCTGAAATAAATCTGCTGTTGTATAATTTGAAGAGATCACTTTAAACAGGCTGTTGTGTGAAGTGCAGAGCCACAGAAAGGGTTCAGCCTCTCCACTTTTGAATGGCAGCAGAGTTGCCTGCAACTCCCTGGTCCTGGAGCTGTTGCTAAGAAACTACTCTTTCAAGGCTGTTCACAATAGCAGCGTCAAGACTTGACAAACCCATAATGTGTGACACACTAAAAAAAAAAGTGGCATTCCTCTCTAATGCCCTTTGATTTGCCACAACAGGCCTTATGACTCGGAACACGTAGGCTACATTTGCTGGACTAAGTGTAGTGCTTTGGTTAAGTCTTGATTTTGATGCCATTTAGAAGGCACTCTGAACAATTTCATCTTTAAATACGCTGGAACGCTGTTAATACTTATCTAATATCACACAATTCTGTAGCAAAATGGCTTTTTAGATAGCATTGGCCACATTTTTTGTTTTTCATCGGAACAGTCTTTCGCTAAAAGTCAACATTAGTTCTGTCAACCATGGCCACAATTTTTCCTAACCTTAAACAAGTACAGTTAATAATAATAATAATAAAACATTTTATTTATATAGCGCTTTTCTGGATACTCAAAGACACTTTACACAGATAAAATGATCATAAAACAAGGACATCAAAAAATATAAAACACACAATATTAGTTACACATTAAAAGCAGTTCTAAAAAGGTGAGTTTTGATTTGTGATTAATAATAATCAAGGTTACTTAATTTAACCAAACCTGCTATTTTTTTTGCTCATTTGAGTCATTTTTTATAACAAACAAAGGTGTTTTTTCTCAAAGACATAGACAAACACTTTATTTTATCATTTACTGTATATGAGGATTTGTTAGTAGTATGGCGTTTGTAACGTGATGCTTTCTGCTGCAACATCACGTTTTGTAGGAGTCTGTGTAAACCAGTGTGATCTGACACATCGGAAAAATTAAAGCATATCTCCTTGCTTCTTCTTTGAAAAGCAGCCTTCCTGAAGTCTTGTACAATTTTGTCTACAACAGCTATTTAAAGTACTTCATAGTGGAGTTTTAAATACTCCATTCCTTCATTCAAATACACACATCACACATTGCCTGTGTTGCATTGGCACACTGCATGGAGTTAAGTGACTACCAGCCTGCTGTATCATACATTTCTCATTAGCCAGTCGAGATGTCTGATACCTCGGATAATTTCTGTTTTGCACAGGCTGTAATGTGTTAGAGCAGCGACAGCAGTTTGTTTGGAATAAATTGAGGAAATGGGTAGCATGAATACTGATAGACCAGACACCATGGCCAAACAGAGAAAGAAAGAGCAGAGACTTAAACGTCTTCAAGGGAAAAAAGGAGAATATTGATTGGTTAGACAAAGGCCAGCTTTTAGAAGAAACGGTGATGCTGACTCCCACACAAATGCAACTTACTGAACATGGAGACATCTAACATCCTGATGGAGCTTTACTTTATATTACACATCTGAAATTTCCCCAAAATGTTGTGAACAATTTTCTAGGACGTGTCCTTGAAAGAACTATGTAATTGGAATTAAATAAGTGCTTCCCTTATTCACTTGTTGGTATGTGTATTGGAGTATATCAGAGTATAACATACTTAAAGAAATAATTAATAAATAGGTATAAGTAGCAAAAGATTGCTTATACCTGCCGATACACAAGCCAACATGTGAATAGAGGGGTACTGGCAATTGTTTCCCCACTTCAGGCACTGATTACTTGATAACACCCAAAAAGTTTAAAGAGAAAACTTGCTGTAGTTAAATGATTATTTTATTATTTACAGCCTTCGTCTGGTCTCTGGAAATGTTAAAATGCCCTGTTTAATTAGTCTATGAATCAAAAGAGCAGATTCAGAAAACAAGACTGAAAATCAAAACTTAAATAATGTTTCATTCATAATTTTTTTCACAAATATTTTTTTTTTTATAATGAACGTGTTCACTAATTATTTTACAAAAAGGACGTGAACATTGTATCCATAAATTATAGCACCCTCATTGTCACCCCCTCTCTCCTCTGCTGTACCACACGTCTGCTCGTCCAGATGCTCCCCACATTGTTTTTATGTTTGTATGGCTTATGATGGTATAATGGCAGGGAAAACCCTGCAATAATTATTCGCCCAGTGAACCTGATACGGAGAGGGCAGAAAAGAGTACCGACAGCTTGTGAGAAGTGCCGCTGCACAAGAAAAAGTGTAGTAGAGTACCAGCCAACTTCGAGCACTGAATTTGGTACTAATTACAGGGAAAATAGCTTTTTCCTTCAAAGAATGACTCCATTAAAGGCCAAATACATATTCATTTGAGGTCCCAAAATCACTTTAGAAACAGCGGCTGACAAAACAATCTCATTAGCAGAGTTTGCCAGTTGTCACTGAATTGTTCAGATTTCCATTTTTTTCCCCCAAGCACTTGTTCGGGGTTTGTTGATGTTGGCTTAAAAGTTTAAGTTCGTCTCTGAAATTGAATTTGAGTCCATCTGCTGATGAAGATCATGATGTGATATGTTCAAAAGCTCCAGAACATCTACGAAATGGTCACAGGCGGTGGCTTATGTGTGTGAGGCGACACGTAGAGGCGACTGTTCATTCAAAACAACAATGGCGGCTCTTGTAGAGGTTAGCGTAGATGCTGCAATAGAATCAGATACTGTATATCAGAACCGGAGAGTAGTTCTTCATTGAAAGAAGAGCAAAGTACGCAATAAAGGCTTTTTCCTGATGGGAAATATGTTTTTGCTCTTCTCCCGACTGGGTTCGGCAAGAGTTTGATTGACAGATGGTTCATCCATTCCCCTGCCATGTACAGTATGTTTTGAAAGTGCCATTCCCTTTCCAAACTGTTTCCAATGACCATCTGGCAGGTCAGGTTAGTTCAGCTGTGCACCATCTAAAATCACTCTCTAGGTTACATCAGCAATTAAAGGTTAATAAGTAATTGGAGGTGCACTAATTAAACACTGACCTTATGTTCTCTATAATTAGTACCAAATGAAATAGTTCTGCCCTTGCAATTTTTGGGAAAAAATTAGGAAATGACAGACATGTAAAATAAAGTGTTTCCGACAAAGAAGTATCCTACTGCTCATTCAAAGATGGCAAACACCCAGTTTATGTAGATGCAGAAAGTTTTTACAGTTGCAGTCTTTCTCAATTGTTTACAGACATTTTCTGAACGCTTACCTCAGAACTCTACACACAAATCCAAAGACACACACACACAAAAGGCAAAACTCCACCAATCTCCTGCATAATAAAACTCATTTAAAACAATGTTATGTCTTCTCAAAATGGCATTTTGTGTTCAAATGACACACACACACACACGCACACGCACACGCACACGCACACACACACGCACACACACACACACACACCATCATAAGAATAGACATTTCTAAGAACCAGTTGAACACTGATGAGCTGTATTGTGTTTAGCAGCTCTTCAGCAGTGTGCAACATAAAAGTCTGTTGGAAAATATTTTTGTATAATGTTCTCATACTCGGAACCACAAAGATACTGTAATATGAAAAATACTGTATACCTTCCAACAAACGCAAAGTTGGATGTGTAAAGTGTTCTACATACAGAAGAAACAATAGAAGATGTACTGTATACAATAAACAAAATAAGGCTGTATCCTGTCTTCTGTTTCAGTCTGGCCACAGCACCTCATCAACATCACCGGCAATGTTGTCCCTGGCCAAACTGTAAATACTGTTTAGGTAGGAATATGCAATAGTCCCAATCTCATACTTATATGAAACATACTTTCCGTTTACAGTCCACTTGCAATACTGTACTACAGTAGTGTATTGATATGCAGTGCGACCAGTAGGCGATTTTGTTAACTTTTAACAGGGGGGATGGACCCGGTTCATTCACCCACGATGAGCAAACCGCTCCATGAACGAGTCTTTTGGTTCTGTTTTTTTAACCCCCTCGTACCTACGTATATAGTTTAGAGAATATTTTAGATCCAAGACTAAACTGACAGGAGGACAGAACTCAGAGAAAAAGTTTAAATTACAAATCTGTCTGCTACTTCGGAACCACGGACAGCGCCATGGATTTATCAATACACAGCACAGTTAGGCTGCTGAACTTACTGATATTTCAGAGCCGTGGTCGGGGCCATAGATTTTAACTTACTGATATTTCAGAGTCATGGTCGGGGCTATAGATTCTAACTTACTGATATTTCAGAGTCATGGTCGGGGCCATAGATTCTAACTTACTAATATTTCAGAGCCATGGTCGGGGCCATAAATTCTAACCTACTGATATTTCAGAGTCATGGTTGGGGCCATGGATTATAATTTACTGATATTTCAGAGCCATGGTCGGGGCCATTTATTCTAACTTATTAATATTTCAGAGCCATGGTTGGGGCCAGAGAGTCTAACTTGCACAAACCTCAGTCAGATAGAGGATCAATGAGTCAGGCAGACTAGAGTAACATATTCAACTAAACCTTATCTCTGCCCTTGCACTCTCTCTGCTACTAGGAGATGGAGAAGGCGATGGCAGGTTAACAAGGGGCATGCATTTCGGTCATTTTGCTAAGAAAGAGAGATTATAGCTTTCCTTGTTCTTGCTCTTTCTCTTCCTCATTCTCCTCCTCGTCCTCATTCTCCTCCTCCTCGTCCCTCCTCGCTCAGTCTTGCTATCCCTCTCTCTCCTGTGTTGGCATCCATTGCTCCAAAACAGAAGAGCTCACCTGTGGCCTTTTTATTGCTAAAGCTCTGATTGCTAATGGAGCAATTGTGCAACATGTGTTTGCAACATGTGTTTGCCCATGTGAAGAGTCAGAGTGGATAGTAGGAAATTGTAGTTTAGCATTTTGAATGCCATGTGAAAGCAATTTTATCCTTAAAGATCGGGAAACATGTAGAAATGTAAATGCAGAATTGGCTCAGGTGGTTGGTACATGAGTTACAGGTTGTGGTCATTGTGTTTCAAGCACCAGTGTTAGTGTATAAACAATTGAGGAAAACTCTAATAGAAACTATCAATATCAAACTTCCGCCAAATAACATCTCTCAGCCCAAACACTCTCTACTCCAATCTGCTCTGTCATAGCAACTCTCTCTGGCTCCACGTCAGTGCCCTCATCCTTCACCCCCTCATATCTTCCCCTCTTAGTGGCAGTTTTAAATCAGGTTTGTTGTCTCCTCTCTCTCTCATACAAACTGATGATATTTTAATGGTTGTCAGCTGGCTGCCAAGCAGACAGCTATTGTGCTTGGTTTCCAGACAGACCGGCGTTTCCTCCTCTTTTGGGAGCAGAATAATTGGACAACATCATTCACGTTGCCCCTTTGATAGGTGTGCTGTCAGGCAAGTTTTGGTTTTAATAGAAACGTGTCATTAAATGTCCTCTAGAGAGTTTTTTTTGTATATCCGGAAGCCTGTCCTTACAGACTTTTTAATTTTAGATTGGGAGCTTTAAATAGAACTTAGTTTTACCTAAGGGGAAATAGAGCCAACTTCATTTTTTCTCCAATCTCCTGCCTTGTATTCAGACATCTATGAGGTTTCCAGTACAAGTAGTTTTCTACTTTCGACCAGTGGGCAACTCCAGTGCAGCAGCTGGTGTTCAGTGCCGTGGGCAATGGAACCCCAACATTGAATCTTAAGGGAGGCTTACTCAGTGTTCCACCCAGGTTTGCCATCTGTTTGGGGGATTTAAACCAGGAAACCACTGGACATAAGCTTGTCTAACTAATGTAGAGGTATCTGGCAATGTGACACTTTAAACTCCATATTAAATCACTGACAGTAATGGAAACTATGTAAGTACATTTACTCAAGTAGTGCACTTAAGTACAATGTTGAGGTGCTTGTATTTTAATTGATTATTTTCATTTTATGCTATTTTAAACTATTAAGTATTGTACTTTTCACTAAAGCCCCCAGGAAGAGCACTGGGCTTTGAAGCACATTTTTTTTGAGGTAAATCAACTTCCAAGTACACCTAAATAGCCCTTATTTTAATCATTAGGTCTTAAAAGTTGTAAAATGCACGAATAGCCAAATAGAGTTATTTTCCTTCGTTTTTCCTATTTTTCCAATGGATGCGGAAGATCGCTGGAAGATCTGGGTACTTTATCACTCAGCAGTCGAGCCATGTTGACTACATGCCCCACTGAGCGACTCTCATAGGAATGAACAGGCGCCCATCTCCAACGCTGTATCCAGTTCACTTTATACATCCATGTTTTTACTCAGCTACATTTATTTGACAGATATAGTTGCTGATTACTTTTCAAATTAAGAAAAATAGTATAATCTTATTAAACACATCTTTAAAGACTAAACCAGTGGTTTCCAACCCCTTTGGCTTTTGACCTCATAGAACAAAGGCATGTCTGGTAGGGGCTCCTTGTCCTTTCAGATTATTCAGTATTTCACAAAACAAAGCAAAAATTCCATCCAAACTCCAAAAACCTGAAAACAGATCCACAGCTAATTTTTTCTTGAACCTTTGGAGGGACCTGACCCCTAGGTTGAGACCCACTGGACTAAACTACATAACTCTATATAAAACTAGTGACCTCTCTACCAGCTACAACAGTAAAATGCTGCTTACACATTGATGTATGAGTATAATGATCTAAAAATATCATATAACGTCATCAGTATTGATATTCCAATTATGTAACATCTCAGACTATAAATGTGACACTTATAGAGGCCATTTTTTGGCATCATGGGTACTTTTAATACTTTAAGTACATTTTGCTAATAAGGCTTATATACTTTTACTTTAGTATGATTTTGAATGATCCTTCAGTCTTAATAATATGAATGGAATGAGACATTTATATCTACATACAGAGCGGGTCCTCTTCACGGAGCCGCGCCGCCATGTTTCTACAGTAGCCCTGAATGGACAAAGCAAACACTGGCGCTAGACAGGGCCATTCGCATTTTCACGTTTTTTCATCGGCCACTGTATTGTTGTGCTGCACGCTTGGCACATGGGAGAAGTTTCAGTTGGTTGCAATATGCAACCTCAGTGCTAGATGCCACCAAATCATACACACTGCACCTTTAAAGCGTGATTAACAACTTTTTTATTTTTCTAAAGAAGTTACAAACTCCTGTAAAATTAACTGAGCCTAGAAAGTGAAACCGAAACAGATGGTCATCTCAACCCATATTCCCAACTGAATATATAAAAAAGACAAAATCAGATTATTTAATGAATTTACTCCTAAACGGTTTCATATTCCCTTCTATCATATTTCTCTACCAAAATCCCTTCTTTTAATTTGCTCTTTGTTCTTATGCTTCCTTTTTTCTGTCTTTTTGGCGTGACCTAAGTGTGTGTGTGTCCATGCATGTACACACAGCAGGGTGTGGAACAGCAGCTGTAGAAATTAATTATGGATGTGTGTGTCTTATGGCTTATGCAGGCTGCTGTTGTGCTTCTTGCACCTTTAAACAGGTGAGAAGAAAAACAGTTTTGAAACATACAGTAGTAATAAACAGAGAGACATAACCACATCTACATATATGACATGATTATATTTCAATGGATCCAGTTTACTTTTTTTTATCTCTGAAAGTATTATTTTCATCCATATTTCCTTCTGTGAGTTTCCTGCTGTGTTTCGCTATAGCTTTATTGTCCGTGCATTCCATTTATCTTCACTGAATTATTATTTGGTTCTGCAACAACCTTGATTCCCCCACAGAGACACAACGAGTGCTCTTTTTTGAACTAGCCTGTGATAAATTGTGCATGTATTATTCACAAATCATCACTTATACTGTGTATAGATATAAAAAATATTTCATTTTTAGTGGTGTATGTACAGTATATGAGCATTGTAAAGCTCTTGGTGGAAAAGGAAAGTGTGAAGAAATATAACAACAAAGTATTTGGGATAAGAAAAACAATGAGGAAGAGACATGAGGAGAGTGTGAGCAAAGACAGAATTGTTATTTAAAAAAAAAAAAAAGAATAAACTGAGTAGACATGCCTTTCTTTAATGAACAAAGAGCACCACCATTATTACACACACACATTCATGAATATTGGCCTCTTATGTTGGTGCAAGTGCAGGCTCAGTGAGTCTGGACAGTCCTGGTTCATCATGATGAAATCTGGCAGAGATTATTGATATAATACATGATCAACAGCTGGCCTTCAATAATGACCAACCACAACTGACCAAACCAACTGTTCTCATCAAATTTGAAATTAAACATAGTTTAATGAACCTGGTGTAGAGTCCAGGATGTCTTCCCGTTTTTTTTTCATCCACCAAAATTGTTTTACCTATTATTTATGAATAGACGTAGACCTGAGAGGAGATTATGTGCTCGGTTATGTGTGTGCATCTGTCTGTCTGTCTGTCTGGACCCATCAGCCTACTATTTTTTGTGCTCATTTATGGCTGTATTCTGAAGGACCTCTCATGGTTGCAGTGATTCACACTGTTTGAAAACTATATTTTATTGACTGTTTCATTGCAGTGTGTCTGCAAAGCCAGTGTTTGTGGTTGAGTGAGAGAGAGAGAGAGAGACGGTGGCTGCTCAGGGTAGACAGGTGTTGGCAATCGGAAAAAGGTTAGCAGTGAAGATGTCTAGTGGCAGTAAATGTAGAGTGTAGGTTGCAGTTTGCCCATGAATAAACACTGCATAAATACTCATCAATACACAAGAAGTCCCAGCTGCTGGGCAAAAGTGAAGGGGAGAGTCTGTGGAATTACAAACTGGAAACCAGTCTCTGCACTGTAAAATGTAATTGGGCATCAACTTCACATTTATGCACATATTATCGAAAAATTTGACTTAAAGGAACAATATGTAGCACTGACAGCTAGCGTTTAAAATTGTTAACAGCTGTGGCTCGTCAACTCCTCGGGTATGACCCGTACCAGTTAACGCAATTTTTTGCAATTTGAGTGATGCGATCGTGACAGACGATCGCAGCAGCAGACGGAATCACTTTACCGGCTGTGTGTCTCAAATACTGGCTGCCTTGATAACCCAGCTGCACACGGACCACAGAAAGATGAGCCGAGGCTTTTCAGGTCCGGTAGAATCTAACGTTAACGTTATCTCTGTTGATCCAGTTTGTTTGCTTGCTTCCATGGCTGCAGAAGGTGGTGTTTTTTGCGTGCCGATTTGGTGCATATGTGGCAACGGGGTGTTGAAACGGGTAGTGGACGGGATCACACCGACCATAACAAAAACCAAAGTTCCGGACCGGAATGGAAATTTCAAAGGAGAACATACTGGCTGTAGCATTGTTGTCGGAGAAGCCAGTACTTCAATTAGCATATTTCCTTAATCTCTGATGACTATCATGGTCACTTTATGATTTATCACAATAAATATATTACATATTGGTCCTTTTTAAAGCGCTACTGTCAATTGTTGATAATGTTGTTGATATTTGTGCCTCTAAGAGAGGAGGGAAAACAGCAGGGGCGAGACAACACAAGCAATATATAGGGATGGACAAATATCATAACCACCTATGCAAACCAAATGAACAAATAGCACCGGTAACCACAAACATGAGTGTAATATTTGATTTTAATCATCAACCGTTTATTTAAGGGAATCAATTTCTCTTTATATGATCATGCACACGCACTTGCGAGGGATTTATGAGCATGAGCAGGATGAAATGGCCGAGAGGGAAGAGAGAATACCGTACTATACTGGTGGGGATAGATGAGGACTGTGTCTTTGTGTATGTCTTCATTGTGATTCACTTCACGAGAGGGCAATGAAAGAGAACACCGAGTGGAGTGGACACGAACAGAGACAGCGTCTGTCTGAGTTCAAGTGTTGGCATTGGGTTCGTGCAACTGTCTGTGCGTACATGTACTGAAGCAACGCTGGCTTCTCTTAACACAGAACTGATGTACTGGAGGATGTCTGGCACAGTCTTAATTTGTGATGTTTGTTCAGTTAAGCTGCAACAATTTGTTTCCAATATTTCTGCTGATATTTTTGTTTGCATTTGCATTTGTGCAAATATCAATAGCCTGTATCATCTTTTTAATTGATTGCATAAATGGACAGCTCCCCACATTAATCACATGCTCAATGACAGAAGATGTTTTTTTGGATTTTCCTTCTGGTGCATCCTGATGACGCCTTCTGTCATTTTCAGTTAACTTAATTTATTAATTCACACGTGTGTAAAACTGCGCAGTGCTTTGAAAATGCAGCACGTCCCTCAAATCGGAGACTGTACAGTTGGAACTCACACTTCCATAAATCTACCTCGGTACAGACCCAGCCCTAATGCCCTGACAAATATTATTTTAATGTGCAATCAATCATGTAATCATTTGCACAAAGGAAAAGAGTAAAACTCGATGGGTTTATGTTGGAACAGAGTGCGTCTGTTCACCTCGGCCACTTAAATCATTCTCTGCACTAGGATCTGCAAAAAGAGCTGGTCACACTAAATGACTAAAATGTAGCTAAAATTCATTTCAACTGTTCTTTTATTTGCTTTTGCATGGACAGTGAACAGATCGACCAAGGCACATGAGTATGCAGATATGTCTGCATGAGTAATCAGATACACAGAGAGATACACACAAATGCAAAGTAATATTACAATCATTAATAACAGCAACAACAACAGCACAGACATATGTGGGAACAAAAAAATAAGCGAATACATATATTTATTATTGGAAATCGATTAACAACAGAAGAAATTACGAATATTGTCCAGAAACCCTCACAGATACTGCATTTATCATAAAAAAATATGCTCAGATCATAAAATGGCAAAATCAAACCCAACAGGCAACAACAGCTGTCAGTGTGCTGACTTGACTAAGACTTGCCCAAAATTGCATGTGATTATCATAAAGTGGGCATGTCTGCAAAGGGGAGACTCGGGATACCAGTTTTTCCTCACCAAATTTTAACTCAAATTTGGAGCGTTATGTTACCTTCTTCCCAACAAGCTAGCATGACATGGTTGTTACCAATGGATTCCTTAGGGTTTCTATTTTCATGCGATATCTGTACCCTCTATCTCTAGCTCTAAAACTGGACCTCGTACAGTCTCTGAAAGACAGTAAAGTCAGTCGGGATTGCAGGTCTCAGAGGGTTAAGGTGAGAAAAACCCAACTAAACCACAGCAGAATGATTTCCATACTATATATGTCTCATAAAATAATAATTTTATAGATGTAACTGAAGTTAAGGAGGAAGGACAATACATGACAAGCTAACAGTACCCACTCCTCAACCTCATCTCCCCTGCTTTGCCTCCCCATCTGTCTCTCTCTAACCAGGACACTCTAATTGGGCTCTTTGCTTTTGACTCCAAAGCCAACGAATCTGGACTCCCTTCCCTTCCTTCTCCAAACACCAAAAATCAACCAACTGTCGGACTATTCATACTAGCATTTCCTCTCTTAATGATCTAACTTAAGTTACATCAGGCCACGGTACTCGCCTTGTGGAATTAGATTTACTAACACTGTCATTCCCGAACACAGCTCTATACCTCCAGGTTTTTACCAGTCTGTAACATATACATTTTACTCTCAGACACACTGCCAGCAGCACCCTCATCATGACAACACAGCCCTCTTGAGTCTTAGTTTGTACGAGTGTCTCTTTGTGTGTTTGTGTGAGTGAAATGGACAGAGAAAGAGCGAGAAAGTTGGTGTGAATGTGTGTGTGGTGGCAAAAACGGCAGGCGAACGGCTGTGTGAGGTTAGCTTCAGGCTAGTAACCTGCTCATGAACTTGTCCGTCACTTACCACACACACACACACACACACACACACACACACACACACAAAAGGCTCAACACTCACTCAGAGCCAAATATATTCCTTTTGCAGAGGGAAGAAGGGAGATAAAGCAGCAGAAAGAGACTGGAAGAGAAGCTTTAAGGGGTGTGGACTGAATGGGGGAGAGAGGCCGTTTCAGATGAAGAAATTCAGTGTGATTCAACTGTAATGAGAATAGTTACGAGACAGGCTGAAGGGAGGGAGAAGATAGGGAAGAAAATAGAGGGATGAAGGACACTGAATGGAGATGGGCAGAAATAGAAACAGAAAGGTAGAATGGCACATGCATGCATTGCCAGGAGGAGGAAAAAGGTATGACTTGGATCACTGGTACCAAATGTGTGCATGCTCACCTGAGACAATCTGCATTTATAAACCACCATTAGGTCGCAAATAAGGATAAAGAGAAGCTTCTAACTGATCATATCCGCTGAAAATCTTCCCTTTTTAAATAGTGCAGAAAAACACTAGACTTTATTGGTCTCCCTTTGTCATGCAGCAGGCAAAGGGATGAAAACAAAAGAATATCTCTGATAGGAAAACACATTGAACCCTGGAAATTATCAGAATCACTACTGGCTAAAGTTGCACATGAGAAAAAAAAATAGTGTTAATAAATTAATGTTTTGCACCACATGTTTTTTGAATTGAGCAGCGGCTTGTAGGTGTCCGCAAAGCACTGGAAGAGATAAAGCCACCATTCGAAAGACAAGTTATATGTGATGCAAAGCTATCAGCGCTATGACCCCTATGACACAACAGTATTAACGTTTGAGCTGTTTTTAACAGACAACTTAAGGGTATCATGAAAGGACCAACTCTAGAGGTAGTTTGAGACACATCTAACTAGCTATCTACGTAAATGTAGAAAAGATATAAATGTATCTATCTCTTCAAGACACATACAAAATCTTTACCCCTACCATAGTGTAGTGTAACTATGTCATTCAGCAGTCTGTGGAAATAGCCACTCACTGTAAGATATTCCAACCCTGTCTCCTACAAAATGACGTTCCCATACAACCTATTCTCACTCCCAACTCATCAAATACCACAGATTGGGCATTGTTCCTTGGCATCGGACACCGATACACGGAAGCATACCCTTTAGCGACTGTAAGCGACACAAGCTAACACCAATGTAAACCCATCCGCGGCATTATTAGACGGTCAGATTAACTGACGTATTAAAAAAGAGTTGAATAGAGAAAACATTGAAAGTCAACGTTGAAGTCCTGTTTGTGTGACCCATCCACCACCCTGACCTCCTCCCTATGCGGAACTTCTGCAGACTGATTAGATGAGTATTTGTGATACTTCAAAAACAAATGTGATCTGGGATAAAATATGTTTTGTTGCAGGGTTACCTAATTTTAGGCAACCAGGCTGGATACGCTTAATACATCCATGGTCTGTCTCCTCTGTCCTTGTGATAACAGCCGCTAAAGCTACACTAAAATGAAACTGAAAATGGCCGTGGTGCTCTGTCTCATTAAATTCTCACAAAAACAAGGTCCACTGAGCTGCCGTGATCTTTATCTGATTCCTGTTCAGTTCATTCACTGATAGATCTGTATGGGTGAGAGAGCAGTGTGCGTTAGAGCCCACAAAGATGGTCAAACTTTTGTCTCACTGATACTTCATTAATATGATTCATTCATATATCTGTCTTAGGTTACAGATAGTTGTTCGCTAACGCTATAGCGAAACTATTATTGTCAGTCAAAATCCACATTCTCATCACAAAAGCATTGTATTAAAGAAGTGACCCCGAAATATGTCTTTAACCTTGAGCTTCATCTTGTGTGATTTGCTTGATGATGGTGCCTGCGGACAAGCAAGAGAAAAGAGGAAAATGGTTTAAGTTTAAGGCTGCACTATACAGTCAGTGGCACAATATCAAAGCTCCATTTTTATAATTAAATTTCCGAAATAATTTCCAAGTTAACCTTCTCACATAATGAATAGGTCTAAATGTCATGTCAGCTCAATCTACTTCATGATGGAGGAACATAATTTCCACTTAATTTGTTTTCGCAACAAGTAATCTACCTGAGTTCATGTTCATTTACTGCTGCCTGCTCAGTTTTCTGTATTTATTGCCATAGGCACAAATCACACACACACACGCGCACACACACACACACACACACACACACACACACACACACACACACACACACACACACACACACACACACACACACACACACATACAGAGAGATGCCTATCTCTCATCACCATTAGTTCCAAATGGCAGGTTTTTGCATAAGGATCTGATTGGCTGCTTAAGATTACAGGTTGAAATCAGCAGCAGCGTTCATCAAACAGGGAACGCTTCCATGCAAAAACTAGCGCCAACATTATATTTTTATATTTGTTAGATGTAATTACATCTGCATATAGTTCTCCCACGCTGCTTTCGATTGCAGCTGCACTGTTGCCTCTGCCCCCAGACGTTTCTGAGGTACAGTGGGTGTTTTTTTTTAAAGGGTCCTGTCACGGACTTAAAGCTATTGTTCAAAATTTCAAGCTTTTTGCAGAAAGTGTTTTTCAGGGTAAAGGAGATCAAGCAAAGGGTTCAAAAGAAAGAAGCAGAACATTAGTTTTTCAGGTTCACTTCTGTATAATGAAAAGGACAAAACAGCCTTTTGGTTTATATATCGAGCTCCTTTTTTTTCTTTTTTAGCCATGGCTTATTGCTTTCTCTCTTTCTCTTCCTACCTGTTTTACTCCCTTTGTCGCTCTTTTCTCCTCGTCTTTGCCTCTCTTCGCCCTCACAGGTAACTTGTTAGACTAGATCAGCAAATTAATTTACCAAGAATACATTAACACGTCCTCTGGCACTGTCAAAAATCTGTGTGTGTGTGTGTGAGAGAGAGCAAGAGAGGCACAGAGAAAATAGAGATAGCAAGGTGATAACAAGTGTGAATGTTGCACCACAGGGGTGATTATAATTAGAACTCAGTTTGGTGAAAGCGGTATAATTGCACAGGCATTCACACACACACACACACACACACACACACACAGACACACGGGTACTCATACCTCGAGTTTTGCCCCATTTTCCTTGACTCAGCTAATTTTCCCTCCTCACCTGTATTTTTTCTCAGGCAGTGTTAAACCTGACCTAGTATTTTCTGCAGCTGCTCAGGAAAACTCTGCGAAAAACTTCTGTGCCGGAAAACATTAAACGGTTTCAGCAGAAAAAGAAGCAGCTGAAAGTCTGAGCTATAGTCTCTGATTCTATTGAAGTGATCTTATGATTGTGTTTGCATTTAAATCTCATGTTTGCACACCATCGCCCTTGAAGAAATACATTTGGGGAAATGTGCTTATTCTTGTTCTTGCTGTAAAATATGCAAGTTGGATGAGAAGATTGATACGAGGGCTGTCAATCGATTCAAATATTCAATCATGATTAATCGCATTATTGTCCATAGTTAATCATGATTAATCACAAATTAAGTGTATTTAATAACCAATCAACATGGGAGTGGGCATACAGTATATGCTTGCATAAACAAATGTCCTCAAATCATAACATGGCAAACTGCAGCCCAACAGGCAACAACAGCTGTCAGTGTGTCAGCGTGCTAACTTGACTATGACTTGCCCAAAACTGCATGTGATTATCATAAAGTGGGCATGTCTGTAAAGGGGAGACTCGTGGGTACCCATAGAACCCATTTTCATTCATATATCTTGAGGTCAAAGGTCAAGGGACCCCTTTGAAAATGTCCATGCCAGTATTTCGTCGTCAAAATTTTGCGCAAGTTTGGAGCGTTATTTAACCTCCTTCGCAGCAAGCTTTGACATGGTTGGTACCAATGGATTCCTTAGGTTTTTTTAAGTTTCATATGATGCCAACATCTTCACCCGAGCTTTAAAATTGAGCCTGCTACCACCTTAAAATCACAAGTTACGTTAACGCATTAAAGATTTTCTTCCTTTCAGGCGAGCTAGCTAGTGCTACAGCAAGCTAATATTGCTAGCTAAAACATTATCATCATAACATAAAGTCAGCTTGTTAGATAATAATACATTTCTTACCATTGCTTAGCTATTATATCATTATATCAACTATTATAGCATTGTGTTAGATCTCTGAAAACTAAAATTACCATTGATGCCCATGATGGGAGCTTCTTACCCCATATCCGAACCTTCATATGGTTCTCATATTAACAGTAAAAAGTCTGTATATGTATATACTGTATATACAGAGAGGCTTATTTTGTGCTTATTTTGTGCTTTTAAAATATTTTAAAATATATTACGGTCGTATACCGGGGTGCGTCTTACCCTGGTCTACCCTATCATGCAATACCTTACCTACCATGTTGGCAACCACTGACGTAGACTGATAAAGTAAATGCAAAACTGAGATTTTGATTCATTGCTGAAGATATAGGCCTAACATGTGGATAGTAATGTTAAAAATTTGGAATTTGGGCCTAAGTCAATACGGAAATGGCTACAATAGACACACTTGCACGTCGAAACGTAAGAGAAAAACAAAAGGTCAAAGGTACAAGGTGGACTAAACAAGATCAGGCATTTGCCACAGTGGATTTAAGGCACACTGGAGAATCATTAGGCACCTCTAATATGATGGATGCTCCTCTTTCAACTGCTGCAGAGCTCAGTGGTCGCGTGTGGCGGAGGCAGATTTTCCTCAACAGCTTTCGGGTTAAAGTGTGTGAAACGTGCAGTGAAACCTGCCTCGCTCAGCCTGAAGGAGCTGCTAACGTAGAGCTGTCTCAGAGAGAAGCAAGTGGAGGAGGGGACGGGGGTAAACCCGAGAAACGGGAGGAGGTTAAAGAATTTGGAGAGACGGAGGGTGACAGATGGAGGGAGGGAAAGAGAAGGACAGCGAGAGAGAAATTGGAAGAAACAGAAAGACAGCAGAGAGAGAGTGTGAGCCGAAGAGACGTAGTGAAGCAGAAGGATGTGTGATGGATGGAGGGATGATAGGTGTGATGAAAGAGGGGAACCATGGGATGAAGAGAGGCAGATGGATCATCGTGACATTACACTGGAGTGTGTGTGTGTGTGTGTGCACGTGTGTGTGCATATCCACTTCCAAGCTATGTGTGTTTGTTGAGCTCTGATGATTTTATTTTCAGAGCTTATCATAGAGATTAGGAGTCACTCACACAGGCCTGTATTGGCTTTTATTGACAGAGTTCATTAATGTATGTTGGCTGGCACACATGCAAAGCCTCACATGCACATATGCACACACACCTCATGCCTCTAAATTGTCTTTGAGACAAAATATAAAAGTAGTTGCATATATCTTTGAACGGGGTGATGAACAAAGCCAAATACACATTTGTTCAGCTTTACCTCTTTTGTTACACTTACTATATTGCTTCTTCCCATTCCGTCAGTTCCTTCTCCCTTGTTTTGTTTGCTCTGTTTCTATCATCCAACCAAATGCAATCTATGAGTGTATTTCAGTTGAAAAGCTTGTTGGAGTGCTTACCCAAAAGAATTAATGAGATTTCATGACAATCCATTCAGTAGTTGTGAAGACATTTCACTCAAAACCACAAAAGTCAGGGAAATCAGTTTTTCTGGAGGATCATGAATGGCTGTCTTAAAGCTTGGGCCACACCAACCCGACATCAGAGACCTAGCAGCAACAAAGGCTGCCTGTTGCTTCGCCTCATGTCACCTTTGTTTTGGCTGACAAGTTGCACCCGAACACACCGCAAAGACTACAGCAGACGGCCAGTTAGCACGTACATTCTGCACCTGCGTGAGAGGAAATAACTCTTCACACCAGGAGGACGCGGTAGTCTGTATTTGTCATTCAAAAAGGGAAACTGGAAGTGCGGATATACAAGCCGTTGTGATACGTAAACGTATACATTTTCACACCACTGTCACTCACCACTCAGTCAGATGGCCATGTCGTTGTGAAAATATCCGTTTATTGGAACGATCAGATGAGATGAAGATGAAAATGAGAAGAGCCTTCTGTGTTTTTCCACTTGACTTTACCCGTTGGCTTGCTTTTCCTCACTTCAATTTCTCTTCTCGTGCACTGATTCGTTGAAGCTGAACAGTCAATCAGAGTGATTTCTCTCACCGACAGGCGCACCTGCCTTTTTAACTGAATCGTCCGAAAAATCTCCAACACGGGCAGACTAGAGTTGACGGTGTGGGACAGAAAACTATGAGAAAAAACTATGCCGACCAGACACTCACTGACAGCCGCAAGCTGTCCGAAGGCCGACCGTCGCTTGGTGTGTCAGGGCCCTAAAATTCCATTGCCAATCACCCGACTGACATTGCCATCGCTAGAGCCACTACTATTGTGTCTGGTCAAAATAATAAATGCATCCTGACCAGGCGGCAACCTCTGGGTCTGAAGAGTGAAGCCAATGCTGAAGTGCCTTCTTCTTCTGAACCTGCGTTCTTTCTAATAGCCAGCAGGGGGCGACTCCTCTGGTTGCAAAAATAAGTCAGATTGTATAGAAGTCTATGAGAAAATTAACCTTGATTTATTACCTCAGTAAACATTGTAAACATGTGTTTATGATCTCAATCGGCAGTTTCAAGTCTTAAATACAGTATGATGTTCATTTAGTAAAGTATGGTCCCATTTACGGTCAAATAGACCATAAAGCAGGGTATGCTTTAGGACGTGGCTTCCTTGTGATTGACAGGTTGCTACCATGGCGTTGTCCGGTCTCGGAGTTGTCCGTGTATTCGTCTTACAACTCTCACCTTTTCAAGATGTGTTTTCAGTTCATGAAATATAACTATAACACTTTGGTCACCTAAAAATGTGTTATTCAGCGTTCGGTTGTACTTAGCTCCACCCTCCTGTGTCACTTGCAATTGCAAAAAAACAAGATGGCGACAGCCAAAGTGCTGAACTCCAGGCTTCAAAAACCGTAGTCCCAATGGGTGACGTCGTGGTGACTACGTCCAGTTCTTATATACAGTCTAGGATCCTGACTTTTAGTCACTAAATAACAAGTAGAAGCAGTTCTTACATTTCCCATGCTGCATCTTTCATTATCCACTTCCTATAACTCCCCACATCTCCACAACCCCAGTTTGTTGCTCAGACTCTGTGTTAAACACTCTGAAATCTCCCGGCTCAAGCAAAGAATAGCCCCGGTGACATCTTCAGGTTTATTTTGTCAGACGTTAGAAAGCTCCTCGAGAGCCATAGAAGACAACAGTTTTCACAGGCTGAGCAGGCTTGTAGTAAACTGATATTCATGGGTAAAATCAGTGGAATGCCCCTCTAAGTGCAGGATTTATATTGACTTTATATGATGCTGATTTAGTCAGACAGGTTTGTACATTCAGTTTCAGTCTGATTCATCTACACAGTGATAGCCTAGAGATGGGCCAAGATGCAGGCTTGTTACTGTGTGGTAGCTTGTTCAAATTGACAGACAGCCAAAAAAAATGTTAGGAGGTCAACAGTAGAGCACTGTGGTTCTACACGGCAGTGTTGATTGAAATTAGATTATAAAACTGCCTTATATTTATCATCTCAAATGTAAAAGACTTTTTGTTTAGATAATGCATTCACTTTTTTTTCAATAATTAAAGTCATTTCTATTAATGGATCTGCTTTTTTTGGTCTTTGCAACAATTATCCAGCAAGCAAGCAAGCTGGGGAGAGACCATAGACTGTTTATAAGAAGTGGACTTAGTCACCGTGCCGTCACCCATTGGTGCCGTTTTGAAGCCTCAAGTTCAACATTTTGTCCGTCACCATCTTGCTATTTAGCTGTCACCATCTTGTTTTTTTGCAACCAGAAGTGACACGAGAGTGCAGAGTACAACCGAACGTTGAATAAGACGTTTTCAGGCGACCAAAATGGTTATTATTGACTTTCATGAACTGAAAACACACTGTGAAAGGGTTAAAGTTCTAAGACGAAAACACGGACAACTCCCAGACAGGACGATGCCGTGATAGCGACCTGTCAATCACAAGGTAGCCACACCCTAAAGCATCTCCTGCATTATGGTCTATTTGACTCTAAAGTGTGCTGTATTGAAGAAGACTTGAAACTAGTTATTGAGACCATAAACTCATTGTTTAAAATGTTTACTGAGGTCATAAATCAAGTGAGAAGAAGGATCATTTTCTCATCGACTTCTATACAATCAGACTTATTTTTACAACCAGAGGAGTCGCCCCCTGCTGGCTATTAGAAAGAATGCACGTTAAAGTTTTTTTCTTCTTTGAATTGTTCTTCTCCTTTGACACTATCTGCCAAACTTGCTAACCTGGTGATCTTGTAGAGAACATGTCTTGAATGGTGTTCTTCAGGGCTCACACAAAGGCCCCTGCTTTTTACAATTTGGCCCTGACAACCCAAAACTATTTTTATCTACGGCAGAGGACAACTTTGCTTTTCGCTCCCCTATCACTCTGCTTTCCACACGCATACATTCAGCTGGATGACTGCCCACCACCTCTAACTCAACCTTGACAAAAAAAGTGAGATATTGCTCCTCCCTGACAAATGTTGTCTTCTGCAAGACCTCTCTATCAGGACTGACAGCACCATAGGGGCACCTGCCTGGACTCGCAAGAATCTCAGTTGTGATTCCAGGCAGCCAGTTGCCATGCCATGCTTGCATCACAGCCACAGCTTTTTCCTCTTGCCAGACCTCCTGTCCAAGTCTGCCTATTTCCCTGTTTCGATATAACTGCAGTTTGAAAGCATTCTCCCATGTCCCCACCTCCACCCCTCCTTTACCTCCCAGAGGCAGCTCACATCAAATTCAGATACCTCGGTTCTGCTGTACAACTCGCTAAGTGAGGTGCAGCCCCCTTGTATACCTTCAAGACATGCGCTTAGCTCTTCCCTCCCAGCAGACACCAGTCCGTAACTCCTCTCTCAGCTCGGCTCCTCTCCCTCCAGGCACCTTGGTGGTGAAATGACATTCCCACCTCACACAGAACTCAACTGCCTGTGTGAAAAACTCATTTCTTCCAGGAACACTTCATATCCCTCTCTGAGCTACCCTGCAAGTCTCTTGACCCTGATCATTCTCCTGTCATGTGGGGAAAGAAAATCTTTTTTTTTTTTACCTGCTTCTTGTTTTGTTTCAGTCTAAAAGCAGGTTTATTGTGAAGGTGCTGCTTTTAGATGACAATCTTCTTCTCCGTCGTGCTGCTCCACTGGAGAATTGAGGAGGAGAAAATGCTTTAAATAGCTATGGTGTGGATCCATTGGTAATGCTATCAGTTAAGGTGAATTGTCTGTGTTTCTCTTTGCTGGCTGGCTTGCTGTAAATGAGTAAGGTATGGAATACAAATTGGGCTCTCAAGTGGATTACGAATAAAATTAATTCAATAAATATGTGCTTAAAGCAGTATTAATACATTCTGTCCCCACTCTGAGGCAACTTGTAAACACAACATTAACATATCGTATGAAGTTGTCGCGTTGAGCGTGTAAGCAAACGATAATGACGCATTCAAAAGTCACAATTAACAATAGCTTTTCATTTGGAGTCACATTTCTCATCTTTTAGCTCTAGTTTGGTCTACACATACTCCTGAGGGAAATATCCGACTATCCATGTGTATTAGAGTTACTAAACACGTTATTGTATGTGTGTGTG
Organism: Adelosebastes latens; assembly: GCA_916700685.1. Classification (NCBI taxonomy): domain Eukaryota; kingdom Metazoa; phylum Chordata; class Actinopteri; order Perciformes; family Sebastidae; genus Adelosebastes; species Adelosebastes latens. The sequence goes on from CAKAKR010066744.1 coordinate 97,268, forward strand.
TGTGTGCATGCAAGCATAGTCGTGGATTTTTGTTATTTTAATATTGCTGTCTTATTCCTTTTTAAAATGGCAAAAGTAAGATATTAAGATGCATGATTTGTCAGATTGTTGATGATGATTTGTTCTACACAGGAGAATGAAAACTTCATCTTATTCGAGAGAAAACACACATCAATATGCAAACAAATGTCCCAATATTAGGGAAAGAAATCAGTGGTGGACTCAGGCTGTCTGAGGGGCAGGGGCAAAAAAGGGCACCAGCCCCACGAAGTGGGGTACCATGGCGCATAAACTTTTCTATCATATAAGGCAGCCTATATGGCACTGCATCATGTTTTCTCAATTTTAAGGCCACCCTAGATGGCACATCACAATTTCTCTACTGGAAGGGCTCCTTAGAGGGCACTGCATCACGTTTTCTCTACTGGAAGGTCACCCTAGAGCAGTGGTTCCCAACCTGGGGTCCGGGCCCCCCTTAGACGGGCGCCAGAGATCTCAGGGGATGCGCAAGGATTTGTCTGCTCCGAGGTTGTATATGTATATGTATATGTATGTATAACAATCATAGTAACACATTTACTGGATAATTTATACAAATGTCTGTATATAAAATTATTTAAAAACATATTTTTTTGCTACTTAGCAGGCCACATTTTTTTTAAAGTATTTGTTCACAGTTGCAGATAAAGATTAGGCTACACTAATTATAGCTACACTTAGCAGTATTATACCATTTGTAGAATTAGATTGTGGTAGCCGATTCGTGTGATCCAAACATTTCCAATAAATCCAGAGCATTGCAAAGTCCACAATTCAAAATGTATTGAAAGAAGATAGATGTAGTCATTTCCAAAATTCACAACATGCTTTTATCTAAGGAAATATTCTGCATCAATCCATATTTGTTGGTGTTTAGCCTTTCAAAAACAACATTTCCACTGCGGTCAAAAAACCCATACACTCACATGAGTGATGTTCATTAAAGCAACTACATTTATTGAAAAAGACTAACTCATTTAATACACTGAATCACTTTTTTTTAAATTGAGGATTTTGTCCGGATTTGTAATTTGTTTTGGGGTGATGTCAGAAATTATGGGGGGGAGGGGTGGGTTTCAGCTTTTCTTAGAAAATAGGTTTGTCATCATGTTTTCAATCATGTTTTCTCTATTGGAAGAGCTCCCTTGAGGGCCCTTTATCATGTTTTATCTACCATAGGGGGCATCCAAGATGGCAGTTTTGCTGTGATTTCTTAAAAAATGGGGGCACGTCCCCCCCCCTATGTCCACCGGTGGGACAAATGCTCAATAAGGCTCTCATACCAAGATACCGGACCCAAAGAAATCCTAGAAATGACTTGATTCGTGATAAAAACGTCATAAGCTTTAGTTACTAACTTTGCGTGTCAAGGCTTTTCACTGAAAACATTGCTGTTAATATAGAAATATGACTTTATTATAAAGCACTTTAATACATTATAAACACACACAAACAAATCTGCACACTTGCCTTCCTCAGGGTGTCATGACACAGTAACCCCAACCTAGTACATAAAGTACTCTAATGTTGTGGGGTGGCTGTAGAGATTGAACCAAAACTATCTGCATAGCTAAATACCACTAGGAATATGTGAGATGTGTTCTTGTGATTTGGGTGAATTGGCCCTTTAAATTATATCTAGAAAGTATAATGAAAGGGGAGCGTCCGTTTATTCTACAGTGTATTATTCTGAGCTGTTTAGCATAAGAGATTGAGAAATGGAACGACATGGATAGACAGACGGATAGATGAATGAGAAGCAACCACATGTGAAGAAGAAAGAGCGACATTGTTGGTAGTGAAGTAGCAATAAGGGGATGAAGGAATGACAGAGTGAGAACGGAGAGATCAAGATGGGAGGGATAGAGAATAAGATAGAGAGTGTGTGCTGGCTTGTGAAGTGAAGCAATGATGAAAGAGAGTCAGACAAATTGGCAAAGAGAGGAGGAGAGAATCAGAGAAAACCGTTCCCTATTTGGCAAATAGGGGGCAGTATCACTCTGTAGCAGGTTCACAGCGAGAGGGGGGGAGAAGAGACGAGGTGAGAATAGCAAAGACAGTGGGAGGGAGAGGTAAGGGTAGGTGGAACAGAGGGATTGATGGTGGTAAAGAAAGAGACGGAGACAGAAAGGGTTGGGTAAAGGAGCGGTAGAGACACAGGATAGTTGAGCACAAGAGAGAAGAGCCAGAGGAAGCAGAGCTAGAGCTGAGATCCAGGAGGAGAGGATACGATGCCAGCATGGGAACACAAACCACTGCTTATCTATTACCATTTCAATACAAACTACTGCTGTTCGGATGAGTGCTTGCATGTGCTTGCAGCTGCGTGTTATCATGGATTCTTGTGTGTGCGCATGCATGATGTCTTGTGCGTCTATATGCATTTGTATCTGTGCATCTGTTTTTGTGAAGCTCTGTGTTTGCATTCGTGTGTGCGTGCGTGCCACATATTGGCAGGGGTTTAAGGAAATGTTTTTACTGCGTCTGTCCTTGATATGCCCAGCTGAATACAGAGAGCTTTTAAAAGGGTATTACACCGCAGAACCAAGGCCCTCTTGGAGGCTTTCGCAGCATTTTAAAGTCTCCCCGGGCAGTGACCGAACTAACAATCTGAAGCTTTTACAGGCGCTCGTGCAAGAAAGTCATTGGTTTACAAGGTGGAAATAGGACTAACACCTGATACCCGACAGCGAAAACAGGCCCGGCTTTTACATGGCCTTATTTTTTCACTGTTTGTACACCAACAGGCAAATTTACACCAGAGTGGCGGTGTGTCCTGCGGCAAGCTGCCATGCAATGTTCATGAAAAGCTGCAGTAGCCGCTCCTGAGCTCAGCGTTTGATTCTGCGACGAAGTGCGGCCAAATTAAATGTTGGGAAAAGTTTAACTTTGAGTGACCAGAGAATTGGTAAACAGATCCTGTGACTTCTGTGACATGTTGACCTATGTTACAAAGAATTTCTTCCAGCCTGAAACACATGAACACGCCTCCTGGCCGACAGATTTGCCTTTACCTTTCACTTAAAGTTCGATTTTGAAAACCATTTTTTTCTCGTCACAAGTGGTACTATGCTTGTCAAACTGGTTGTATGATGTCTTCTGTGGCTCTAGTGGGAACGTTCTTAAATGAGCACTTTACTGATTTCCCATTGCACTTCTACAACATTGTCGCAATGGACGGTTTAAAAATATCAAAATCAATGCAGCAGAACAAGAGATATCATCTAAATTGCTGGAGTTTTTCCAACCTTTTTTTTGTACATTTTTATTGCTTCAATATTCACTTTCATGAATTAAATTAAAAAAACAAAACTGTCATCTTACCATAAAGCAAGGAATCGGTCCGTCTGTAAGTGTCTGTGTGTCCTTCAAATATCTTGAGAACCATTAATCCAATGTACTTCACTCTTGGCGGGTGTATTTGCTGGAGACCCAGGGACGTGCAATGTCGAAGTTGTTGCAATTCCGACATGTTCAATATTAATAAACTTATAATATATTACAACTGTAATTAATTAACAAGCAATAGCGCTCTGTGCAGCAGCGGGGGCGGGGCTTCAGGGCTCTGCGGACTGAGTCGAGCATGTCATTGGCAGCAGGCCTTTACAGGCCGTGGCTCATTGACTGCAGTTCATTTTTGCTGCTGGATGCTGGATAAACTAACGTTACAACCAAACTCTTCTTCACTTCCTTGGAGTCAATGAGCAATGGGCGGTCTTGGTGAACACAGCAAACAGTAGTTACAGCGGCACGCTCTGAACAGGCATGCCCACTGACAATGCTGCAAGCAGCAATACTGAGAGCAAAGCAATTGAACGGGCACGTACTCTGAACGGGCACTGCCCTAATATAAAGTAATTTAAGGCAGGGCATGGAAGGATTACAAGAAACGCTAAAGCCATGGGACACTAAAACTTTCCACTGAATATTAAGCCTGAAACAGTAAATGACAGTAACCGACATCCCAAGCCTCCCTGAAAGTCCCTGAGTATCCTTCAAATGAACACAAACTCCCTAGAGACAACATTGTTGCATGCAGTAACTACCACAGACTGTACTCTACTGTATATACTGTACTTACTGGATATGTCAGTTATGTTAAAATAATTACATACGCTCCATATCATGAGCCTTGGTACTGTCATCATTCAATTTGTGTCAATTCCATAACAGTGGCTGTCTGTGAAGAAGTCACAGATGATCCCAGTTTGCAAGCCTGTATTTAAGTCATTATTGAGATTGATTCGGTTCATCTTGAGTTGTTTTTTTGTATGTGTCTAATGAGGAGTATTCAGTGTTGAGTGCGCTGTTGAAATGAATGCAGTTGATTGGCACTGTCCTGTTGTAGCATCATTTACAGTGTCAGTGTTTGGCTAGAGACAAGGTTAGTTTAATATTTTACATGACCATGCATGAGCCAACCATTACATTTTGGAAGAGCACTTCTTAATAATTGATAGTTAATGGGTTATTTGAGGCTATGTAAGAGAACAACCATTCATGTACAGCTTCTTTGTGATTTTCAGAAATTAACATTATGAAATGAATAGGGCTGTCAACCGAATAAAATAGTTGAATTGTGATAAATCGCAAGATTGTCCATAGATAATCGCAATTAATCACAAGTTGATTGCACATTTTTTTTATCTGTTCAAAATGTACCTTAAAGGGAGATTTGTCAAGTATTTAATACTCTTATCAACATGGGAGTGGGCAAATATGCTTGCTTTATGCAAATGTACAGTATGTATATATTTATTATTGGAAATCAATTAACAACACAAAACAATGACAAATATTGTCCAGAAACCCTCACAGGTACTGCATTTAACATAAAAAAATATGCTCAAATCATAACATGGCAAACTGCAGCCCAACAGGCAACAACAGCTGTCAGTGTGCCAGTTTGCTGACTTGACTATGACTTGCCCCAAACTGCATGTGATTATCATAAAGTGTGCATGTCTGTAAAGGGAAGACTCGTGGGTACCAAGAGAACCCATTTTCATTCACATAATTGTGGTGAGATGTCAAGGGACCGTTTTGAAAATGGCCATGCCAGTTTTTCCCCACTAAAATTTAGCATAAGTTTGGAGCGTTACCTTCGCAACAAGCTAGTATGACATGTCAATGCATTTAAGAATTTAGTGGCATTAAAACAAATTTGCGTTCACATGTTATTATCACGTTTAATTTGACAGCTCTAACAATTACCTTTTTTCATATTATCATATACAACTGCATGAAATCATGTTATATCCAGTCAATTTTGTTTTAATACTGGATAGTCACAAAGGAAGGACTGGAGTGGTAACATCACAGCCCAGTATCTCTGTAAGAATTACAACCATATTGAACAATTCCTCATCTCACGATTTATGTCCAGTTGCAATGTTAAGAGGCAATGCAGGAAAAACTCAGCAGAAACTAAGTTTCTGTGGAAGTTGGTGTGGTGAATGGGAATGTAGTGGGTCTGAATTTGATAATAGAGACAGAGTTTGCGTCCCATCCCAGACCTCGTTTGCCATTTTATTAAAGCTGCAGTGGGTAGAATTGGAGCAAATATGGTGTGTGCTCCGATGCTCCTAATGGTATCTGCAAGATTTCACAGAACAGAAATTTGATTCATATTTGATCAGCGCACCCTAGTTTAACCGTTTGATTGGAGTTCGTGATTGACAGCTGCCTCCGTTGAATGAACAGCCAATAGGAACGCTCTCTCTCTGAAATGACCTGTGATTGGCCAAGATATAGTTTATCTTTCAGAAGACTTGAATTACAATATGCTGAAAGGTTATTATGGAATTTTTCTCCAATGATGCCAAAAACATTCTTCCTACTGCTGCTTTAACTGTAACCTTAATCGTTCCCAAACCTTAACCATACCGTAGTTATCATGTGCAGATATCGTAAGAGGGAACTTTTCTTAAATATTGTCATTGGACATAAAACAAGAGTAAGAGCATGGCTGTAGGCACTTAGGGCTTTGAGCTAAATGCTGATGCTAACAGGCTAATATTGTCATTTCTAACATGCATATAATGTTTATGTTCTCCGCCATCGTAGTTTAGCATGTTAGCATGCTGACATTTGCTAAATAGCACTAAAAACAAAGCACAGCTGAGACTGACGGGAGCGTCATTAGCTTTGCAAGTATGCTATAAAAGACAGAGGATTACCAAAGTCATTAGGGATACAACATCTGGGAACCATGAATGTCTGTTCCACATTTTGTACCAATTTATCCAGTAAATGTTGAGATATTCTGCTGAAATAGTGAAAGAGCTTACCTGCTAGTACTGCTAGGGAGGGTGGGGGGGTCATCAAAGTCCTTAGGATTCATCCTCTGGGGACCATGAATGTTTGAACAAAATGCCATTGCCATCCATCCAATAGTTGTTGAGATATTCCAGTGTGAACCGATGTGATGGACTGACTGACTGACGTGGCTAGAATGGCTAAAAACTTGTGTTGCAGGATTTTGCAAAATTTTGGTGTATGATATCGGTTCTTTGTAATTTAGACATGTGTGGAAAGAAATTATTGCCATGAATCCCTTTGTAAAGAATATTGTGATGAAGAAAACTCATTAAAATAAATCCAAATTGAGGATTTCACAACCAGCATGATGAATATCAATCACCAATAAACGTGTGATCACACAAGATGGATCGTATCTGAGCATTACGACAGATGACATCCAGTTTTTAACAGCCAGAATAACAAAAAGTAATCCCCTCCTGGCACCATAGAAAAGTGGAAGACTGATGATGTTTGTATGTGAAAACAAAGGCACTACTAGGAACACATCATTTAAACAAAGGAGTGTACGGCTCCAAAAACAAAATATGGTCAAAAAGATAATGCGCCTCTCAGGTTTCTTTTCATTGAGAAAATGTGAGTGTAAGTGATATCGCTGCACACTTTCTTTGTTATAATGCAACAATGCTGTTTTTATTTCTCTTGGAAGTTACACTGATAGTTGTTCTCGGTGAATGGATTTACAGCACACAAACACACACAGTACGGCTGTGGCTCAGAGGGTAGAGCAGGTTGTCCACCAATCAGAAGGTCGGTGGTTTGATCCCCGGCTGCTCCGGGTCACATGTGGATGTGTCTTTGAGCAAGACACTTAACCCTAAATTGCTCCCGAAGGCATAGCCATCGGTGGGTGAATGAGTATTTAACTTAGATGGGCAAAGTTGCCACCTTAGCAGCCTCAGCCATCAGTGTGTGAATGTGTCTGTCAATGGGTGAATGCTGACATGTAGTGTAAAGCGCTTTGAGTGGTCGGAAGACTAGAAAAGTCCATTTACCATTTACAGTTGTGTTTCTAACGCTTTAGAGGATATTACATTGTCTTATATTCATTTCCTGGATACTTACCCTAACCTAACCCTAAAGGCTTTGACACACCAAGCCGACGGTCGGCCGTCAGACAGATTGGGGCCATCGGTGAGCGTCCGTCGACCTAGTTATTTGCGGTGTGTGTGCCACACCGTAGGCTCTAGTGTCGGAGGTTTTTCGGCCGATTCAGCATGTTGAATTGGTGGTGGCACCCGTCGGTGAGAGAAATCACTCTGATTGGCAGTTCAGTTTAAACTAATCAGTGCATGAGAAGAGAAACGGACGTAAGGAAAGCAAGACAACGAGTAAAGTCAAGTGGAAATACGCTGAAAGTTCTTCTCATTTTTCATCTTCACCTCATCTGATCATTCCAATTACGAACATTTTCACAACGACATGATCATCTGAAATCAAGCAAAGTGGTGAGTGAAAGTGTTGTGAAAATGGTCGACAAACGCCACTTTGTTTCATGTATGCATCATATTACAACAGCTTGTAAATCCACAGTCCTTGGTCTTCCGGTTTTTGAATGACAAATACAGACTATCGCCTCTTGGTGGTTTGGAGAGTTATTTCCTCTTACGCATGCGCAAAACGTACATGGTAGTTGGCCGTCAGCTGTAGTCTGCGGTGTGTTCGAGCGCAACTCGAACACACCGCAGACTGCAACGAAGGCCGCCTTGTCTTGACGACCTTCAACGCCGCTAGTTCTGTGATCTTGGTTACATGTATCTGGGCACTAAACCTAACTTACCGTAACGCTAAAACAAGGCCTCACCCTAAAATTAAATGATTTATGTTATAGGGACGTGCATTTTGTCCCCAAAAGTAAGGCAAGTCCCCACAGTGTGACTCTGTAAAGAGATTTATGTCCCCACAACATAAGTAATACATGCACACACACACACAGACAAATAGGCGTGAAAATATGTAGTTCAGTGAACCATAAACCATGCATACTAGCATGCAGACCACACATCATCATACCATTGACATCACTGGTGTCTCTAAACATGTGCGGCCTGTGTGTGAAATGGTAGGCTGTGCGTGTGCATGTTTTTGTGTGCACGTGTGTAAAATAACACCTTATCTTTGCCGTGACCATCTGCAAACACACCTGCTCTTAGCACTTATTTTCATTTCTTCTCATCACTTCTCTCCTCATCTGTTGTGCCATCAAGCTAAACTGATTTTTTTTTCTTTTTCTGTCTTGTCCCTCACACTTACACACACGCATACACTCAAAGACACATACGCACACACAAACCCTCAGTACATATCAGATGGTTAGACTGATCTAATAGAGAGCAACAACACAGATGTCAGAACAGCTGATCCTATTCAACGCGACTGTGGGCACTGTGTGCATGCGTGCGTGTGTGTGTGTGTGTAAAAGAAAAAGGCGAGACAGTGTTAAGAGCGATAGACAAGTGTGGATTTGTGACACGTTGCATGTACTTTACCTGTTAACATTGTTGTTAATTAAAAACACTGTTTTTAAAAGCTGAAATAAATGCAAAAAAATCATGGAGACAAATAAACACAGGCATATAATGGCGGTGACCACAGTTTCTCTCTTTCAGTGTTGATGTCACCACAGTAGTAGTACTTTGGTTAACAGTTCTGCACTTCACACACCTTGAGTCACCTTGGAGGTAAATGCTGTACCTGGAATTGAATTATAGATCATTTTAAACCTGACTGTTGCGACCCTGGCTCAGGGGAAGTAAAACAGGAGTCAAACAAACAACTATAATTTGCAAAATCAACCATTTCACACGGACACTTCGCATTACTTCCACCTGGTCAGAAATACAGACCACTTAAATGGAGAAGAGCTTCTGCATTGGCAGCCCTGAACTATCCGCTTCGATGACACTTTTGTGAGCAGTGGCGTAAATATCGAGGGTGCAAGCCTTACAGAAATAACTCTTACATCGCAACACAGTCTCACTCCCAACTCGTCAAATACCGCCGCTTGGTCAGTGCCCCTCTTGCGTTACTTTTGGACGGACCGGGGACGGCGTGTCAAAATACGCTGATTACATGCATAGTGTCCTTTCAAAATAAACTTCCGTTTTCACAGGAAGTTAGGTTTAGGTTAGAAGTTAACTTCACTGACTAGCAACCCACGTGACTCACAGGGCTGACGATACTAAGGACTTACGTGACTGTCGATACCGACGAGTCACGTGACTAACGACTGACGTGACAAAATAAGTTAACCTTACTTTTAGTTTCATACGGAACACGGACACCGGCCTCCTGGTTGAAAGTCTTGTGTTTGTTTGTCCCATCAACTCCCCTCCCGCTCGCCCTGAGTGCAATCACGCTATTAATACTACGTTACTTGCTCCAATGTCGAATAACGCTGTGGGTGGGTTTGCATTGGAGTTAGTTGAAAGCCCGGTTCATCACATACTGTCATTAAGGTGTACCTCTGTGCGTCAGTTTCCGATGCCGAGGGGCACTGCCCAATCTGCAGTATTTTAAGTGAGAATGAGACTAGGTTGTACATCCACATATTTCTTTCATCAATGTGAAAAACATTAAATTAATTGCTCCTAACAACTGCTACTACTGCCTCCATTTCAACTGAAAATTAATTTCTGGAGTGAAAATTAGATACACTAACCTCCCATCCACCCGCACCCTTATGTGTCATCTTGCTACTTTTCACATATAAGAAGCACTATGTCCTGCAAAATCATCCAATATTAACAATATAACTGTCTTTAATAATACTTTGCAAATGTTTAGATCTTTTTTCTTTTATGTAAGCTCCGTTCAAATCTGAATGAAGATCAGTGACCGATTGCATCAGAGGAATATTTAGGGGGATGATTGTGTTAAATTGAGCTACAGGATGCTAGTAACTCTACAGCTCAGAACCCATCGAGCGGGGGAAAAAAATATTTAAAAGGGTTGAAACATTTTTTGCTTCTGCTACCCACTTTTGTACATAGAAATCAATTTTCTTTTACCGAGAAAAGAAATGCACCTGCTCTAAGGTGAAGCAAAGGCCCGGAACTCCATTATTCAATCGATTCAAGATAGTAATTTAAAAATGAACTTAGGTTATTGGCTGACAAATGGAAACACATATACAAGTTGGCCAATGATTGCAGTAGTTGAAGACCTGCACCAACATTTGCCTTCTGGCAATCACTTTAGTAGCGTGTGCAGGTTCCTGAGCTACAGATAAGGTCAGCCAAGCAGCCACACTGCTCTGATTTTGTGTGCAAGAGCCCCTTCACTCCTCCTCTCTGTGGGGCCCTCCAACACATTTGGGCCCAGTGCTTGATCTACGGTTGGCTACTTGATAACTTACCAACAAATGGAGTCATCAGAAAGAGCCAAGAGGCCAAAAGAGTTGTATTCATCCCTACTTGATCAAGCCTGTTTTCATTACCAGGGCGTCAAATGCCGATGCTTTGCCATGCCCCTCGTCGAATGATACCGACGTAACAGTTTTGGTCCGTGTTTGATGGTTGAGGTAACTTGGGAAGCAGAAGACGATAGCCAAAAACTCACAGCCACACTGGTACTGGGGTTTCCCAATGTTCGTCGTTTATTACTAACTTCACTAACTAACACATCAACCTTACCAATCCCAGTTGTACAGCTATTTTATCATACGTGAACAAAATAGAGACCACATGAAACCTAACCGTCACACTTGAGTTGAGAGGCAAAAAGGACTAGGAGAACATCTAATAAGTATCCGTAAGAGGTGCGTTGTTCAACCAACTCTATAAACACAATGCGCTGTCTGATGACCTTGCTTCTCTCGTATCTAAGCAACACAGTATGCCTTAAAGGTACATTTCACAGTGTCGACTGTTAAACGACGCACAAGACACCCATGAGCGTATGAGACGGACCAGGCTTTCAAGTTACTACAATGTAAACCCATCCGCGTCAATATTAGACGCTCAGAGAAAGTGGTCGGGGAGTGTGGTGGTAGTTTAAAGAGCAAAAACACACACCTAGGGTGGGTGGGAGCGGTGGTGGATGGGTCCAACAAACACAGGACTTTCATCCAGGGTACCGCTATTTGTATCCCACGTGATAACTATGTGTTGTTTGTCTTTGTGTTTACAGTGCTAACTTTCACTTTCAATTTACAAACGCAATAATTTTAACCCAAAACACCATCTCTTCCCAAGCCAAAGCAAGTGTTTTTGTTTGAATTCACGTTAACCACTTGTTTACTGCGACCGTAGTGGAGCATCATAGTTTGACACGCTAGGCTACCAAGTGCATTAGAAAGTGACACCAACGGGTCCAGAGTGTCAGTATGTGACGTGTTGATCACTTTCCTTTTTTTTTTTTTTTAAACTCTTTTTTTTTTTAAAACAAAGAACATGAGGTCATCATGGGTGTTGCAATGTCAGATCACAGTACATTTATGTAAATACATCTTAATATACAATGTCACACTTCAATCAACGGTGTAAATACATAATCCATTTTTCCCAGTACTCAATACTTTTTTTCCAATTTAAGCCTAAAAATAAACGTGAGTATTTCCATACAATATATTTCATTTACAATACCCCGCCATTGGTCTAATGTTGGAGGATCAGTCTGCATCCACTTTCGAGTTATGGCTTTCTTACTACTTGCCAAGAGAATCTTTATTAAATATTTATCTTTGTGTAAAACAATTTCTGGTATTTGTCCCAAGTATAGTGTAATGAATGAGTACTTTCACTTTATTCCCATTATTTTATGGATCTCAGTTGCAACCTCTTGCCAATATGGTTGTATTTGAGGGCATGCCCAAAAAATATGGAAATGATCAGCCATTGAGGTTCCACATTGCCTCCAACAGAAGCCCCGGCTCTGCGTGCCTGTTTGCAGTGCTGTTAATTTAGAAGTGATGAAGAATCGCACTATGTTCTTCCATCCAAACTCCCTCCAGGATCCTGAGATCCTTGAGTAGTAGTTGCCTGAGTCTCACATATCTCTGTCCAGTCCTCCTCTGTTATTTGTGAATCTGACTCTTTCTCCCATTTTTGTTTAATGTAGTTTGTAGAGTGCTTCTTAGAGACTTTTATACTTACATATAGTTTTGAAACCAACTTTTTATTTCTCTCTTTTGTATGGTGTTGATCACTTTCCAATTTACAGGTATCACCTGAGCGTTCCGTTTGAACAGAAGTGTCATATCCAACACATTTGTATTTGCGTATCTTGAGGAAAAAACATCACACTTACTGTATAGGCTACATACTGTGCACACATATGAATGTGTGAGTGCGCTTGGGTTTTCAGGCACATGTTTATGCATGTGGAATGGGTTTTTGTGTGTGCTTATCTCAGTGTGTGAATGTCTCGGTGTCCTTGATATGATTGGACAGAGATTAGAGTGATCTGGCCCTAGATGATAGTCTGCAATGACATTATACCCAATGTGTGTCTGTGTGTGTGTGTGTGTGTGTTGAGGTGTCCTGGAGGACAATTACATGGTAAAAAAAAAAAAATGGAGAAAGGAAAGGTCTCTCTGTGTTCTGTGGAGGTGTGTGTGTGTGTGTGCAGATGAGATGTCAATACCTCTCCAGCAGTAAATTGAAGAGTAGACTGGCTCAGCCAGCAACCCCATATGCAACTGTATAGTGAATGGCTTCAGCAACGTAAAGATTACATCCCTCTTCCCTACTACAAATATATATTTACAGAGTAGAATACTGGGATTAGGCAGAAGATGTTGCAATTTTTGCTGAACATCAATACACACGTTTAGAAATCATAGATAAAAGGCTCTTCATAACTTCAGATCTTGTTTCATAATGATCAACAATCATTTAGACTTCTTCTGGATCAAAAAGAATCCAGATGATTGTTGTTTGTAGAGTGCAAACAGGAGCCGCCAGTAGGATTTTCCAGGATACAGATTTGCCAAAATGTTAAGTAATGTAGGCTACAGTCTAATAACATGGAGCTATCACTGTAAAAAAAAAACTTACACTTTTTACAGTGAAGATAGTTTTATATTGAATCCAAAACATGCAGTGAGATTTACCTGCAATAACTTTTCACCAGTTTCCATCAGATTTGTTTTGCAGTGCAGGATAAAGCTTGACTGATGTTGCACAAGTGTTATTTTTACCTCACAATCTGATATTGAAATCTGCACAATGCGTGACTTGACAGTAGATGGAAAACAGAGAGCTGAAGTTAAAGACCATGTCAAAAGTGCCAGTAAACTGCATAATTGAATATGCAATATATCCCAATGCACTATCATAGCCTCTTTTTTGTTAATAGCTTTTTGATTATTATTCTTTTTTTGTTATCATAGACATTACAGACCATCTTTAAATTAATGTGGGTCTCCTCCCATATACACAACTTCCAATTTTTAAAGGAAAAAACATGCAATATGGTCTAGTGCCATTTGACTTGTATTTTTAAACTGTTAAAACCTCCCATTCAATGAGAACTACTTATTTCCAACCAGATCATAAACAGCTACAAAACTTATATATAACCTCAGTTAACAATTTGTTTTTGGGAAATTAACACAAATATGGATAGTAGCTTTACGTCTGCTTATTGATAACATTCTTTTTTTCTTTTTTACTTTCTTTGGTAACTTTGTTTTGAGTTTATAGGTATTTATAAATGTTTATTCTGAGAACTATCATTATTATATTATATCATTATTATTATGCAGAAATAGTCATTGTGAAATACTTCAACACGGTTTACTCAAAGATTTACTGTTTTTGCAATATATTATCTGCTCCGAATCCTTAAAAAAAATACCAATAGAAGTAAACACATTTTTTATGCAAATGTACAGATCTTTGTATAAAATCAATGGGAAAAAAAACAGGTTTGGATGGTGTGTGACAAAAAGAAGGTCACACAATTTTAGCATTTGGACATTAAAATATGAGATAGAAAAGACGATCATTCGAAGATTTTGTAAACATTGTGTATAGAGTGCTACAGGAATGAGTCCTAAAACCTGGAACTGAGATAGCATTTTAGCACCTCCGGTTCCCTCATCTGGAAGTCAAGGTTGCTAATAAGTGGCTAACTGAGACTATTCAACCTCATCACGCCGACTCGTCCGCCTTTACAGCCTCGTTGTGTATACTTGCACTGATGCGACTGTGGTGTAGTTCATTTATAGCCTAACGTTAGCTCTTTCCTTCTGGCGATTGCATTCACACTTCAAAAATCCTATAAGTGGTGTTCAGTTGTGAATATTATCTTACTGAACAAAGAGTGTAAGTATAAATGTGTGTTTGCCACAGAGCTTATTTTCTGCAATAATCCAAAACCCAATGGAAAAATCCTTTGTTCAGCTTTTTGTTGAGGTAACTGATTGGCCTACAAAAATACGTCATCCCAGGAGCACTCTATTCCTGCCAGAAATGAATCATATCTTTGATAAGAAGCTGATCAATAAACAAGGTTAAATTAAGTGAGACACAATTTTCTGTTTCATTAGAAAGGCAGTCAGAATGACTAGAAGAAACCAACTGATGGAGATGAATTGAGAGGGAAAGAAAGATAAGTAAAGGCGGGTAGAAATGGGTAAAGCAATTGACCGAGTAAGGAAAGGAAGGAGGGGGGAGAGATAGAGGAGTGAAGATTGAATCAGAGGACAAGGTGAAAGGGTGTCGAATGGTAAAAGTGAAGGCAGATAAGTACTATTAGATAGAGAGGTAGATAGAAAAAGAGATAACAGGAGAGAGTAAGGGAGAGCTGGAAGGAGAGATAAAAGGGAGAGCGAAAAGAGCGATTGAATTTGAGAACAAGATGGAAGGGTGTCGAATGGTATTATTAAAGGCAGATAAATACCCACAGATGGATAGATAGATAGATAGATAGATAGATAGATAGATGATGGATAAATGGATAGACAGACATGGATAATGGATAAAAGAATGAGGGAATGCAAAAGGAGGAGAATAAGACAAGGGTCACCAGAGGATGGGGGGATGAAGGGAACAAAAAGAAGAAAAGAGGAGTGACACAGGGAGGGAGTAAATAGGGGTCATTTCAGACAAATGGATGAGAAATGACCAAAAGAGGAGTGAAGGTGAACAAAAGATGAGGAGAAAATGGGGTCAGCGGAGTTAAAATGGAAAGATGAGGGGAGGAAAATGAGGGGAAGATCGAAGAGGAGGTGAGATGATGCGACAGAATGGAGAGAAGGGAGGAGGCTCGGGAAGAGTGAGAGATGTGGCGGCAGAGCATGGAGAGAGAGGGTGAAGGATAAGGGTGAAGGGGAACCGGCTGTAATGAGAAGCAGAGAAAGAGGGAGAAGGATGGAAAATAGATAGTCCATCTCTGATCTGCTACATGGAAGGTAATGAGCAGATCTATACTGCACACTGATAGATGATTCATAGAAACAGCAATTGAAGAAAAAGAGGAAAGAAAACATGAAAATATTGAAAGAAAGGGGAAAAATGAGAGGGGATAAACGAATAGAGGAGTAAATGTTAGCAAAGGACTGACTAGTGGATCAATTTTAGCCAAGTGGAGGGGGGAGTATACAAACAGGACCAGTACACAAATGAGTTTAATAAAGCGGCATTTAATACACAAAGCCTACAGAAGAGAAGCAAGCAGTGATCTCTTAACCAGGAGAGAAGAGGAAATATCAGCACAAAGACACTTTTGATTCATGTCTATATAGTAATGAATCATAGTGGTTACAGAGTGAATGCGTATACACAAAGTACACATTCTGATTTGATTTTGAGGGCTACTGTTACCTCTATATACATGCTCCCTCTTTGACAAACCAGAAATCATCACTACATGTATCTCTTATTATGCAGATGACACAATGTTATTCCTGTCTGCGATCCCGGTGATCATAGCAAGCTGGATTCTCCCTTTACATTTTAAGCATGGCTAGGATTGCTTCTGTTACCTCTATAAACATGCTCCCTCTTGGACAAACCATCAACCATCACTGCATTTATCTGTTATTATGCAGATGACACAATGCTATTCCTGTCTGTGATCCCGGTGATCATAGCAAGCTGGATTCTCCCTTTACATTTTTAGGCATTGCTCTAGGGATTGAAGTGGCCGTCGGCCTTTGGGCCAGACTGAAATACCTCAACCACTATCAGATGGAATGTAATTATTTATTTACTGACGCTCATGTGATCAACCGACTAATCCTTTAGGTCCACCAGCAGGTTCACATTTGTGATTTTTAGTGAAATGTTTCAACAACTATTGGATGGATTGCTATGGAATTTTGTACAGACATTAATGTTTCCCTCGGGATGAATTGTAAAACTTTGGTGATATTTAAAGCTGAAGTTGGCGAGATTGGAACAAATATGATTTAAAAAGTTATTTTTACAAAACAATCGCTATATCCTGACAGTTGAACATGAAACAGGTAACCTGAAAAAAATCATGTGCCTCTGTGTCCTCCGGTGTCCTCCGATGTCCTCCGGTGTCCTCCATTGTCCTCCGGTGTCCTCTGGTGCTCCTAACAGCATCTGCAAGATTTCAAAGACCGGAAGAAAACAAGCAATCACTCGCGCGCTCCGACCAAACGGTCAAACTAGGCAGCGTTGATCAAATTAAAAAAACATGCTAAACTAAGATGGTTGACATGGTTAACATTACACCTGCTTAACATCAAAATGTCAACATTGTCATTGTGAGTAGGTTACCATGCTCAAAGCTTGGCCGATGTACAGCCTCACAGGGCCGTTAGACTCTGATGGGCGAATTCACAAGGAATGGATTGCGGCCGTTGATAGCATTATGAATTGCGCATCATTTACAACTGCTATCTGCCCCGTCGCCTGATCCGATTCACAAAAGATATTTTTTTGCGGAGGGAGAGGGAAGGAAAAATTAGTTTATTCATTGATATAATAACCTTATTTTTCCATCATTTTTCTTCTCATTTTTCTTTTCAAAAATGAAATGTAGGGGAGATTTATTCATTTATTTTTCATGACACAACTGCCACTGCATTCTGACGCTGCATCCTAAAATAAATGAGTTTCAACGAAGCGCCAAATGTATGTATATTACCTCATTTAAATATGTACAAATAGCACAGGAGCACCGAGACGCTATTTGCTTGGCAGCACAGTTAGGGTTGCATTTCATTTGCATTTGAGGATTACGGTTTGTTTTTGTCTTATTTGTGCAGGTATAGTAGCTGCAAAAGCCGCTCAATCCTTTGGTCAACTTGTCCCTGAGTCTTCTTAGCTCAGTAGATGGGCATTTTTTTTACTTTTCTTGCTACCATTCTTTGTGTTCCCAGTTTACTTGACACCAGTGTCATAATGAATCAGTGTCCGTTTATCTGTACTGTAAACAGCACTCATCTGGCATGTTTCACTTATTCAAATTATAACAGTTGATGTCTACTGCATTTCTGGTACTGCTACTTCTTACTGTTTTTCCAAAGCTGTTATGTCAATATTCATGACCTGTTTATCCGTCTAAATTGTTGCACATAAAAAATGCCAACAATATACATCAGGATAATCTGCTTGAAACCTGTGAATCTGTCAATGAAGACACATCTTTATTATAATATGCTACCTTATATTCAACATGTGTAATTGCTGCATTCAAATTCAAATATGTTAGTACTCACTATATCATATTCACTACTTACATAACCCAGTTTCTATATGCAGATATGAAGATTCATGTGACCATTTAAATCTGCCCCTCAGTGGACCAAGCTATATGGCGAGTTATGGGCACTCGTAATAGAGACCCAACCAGCAGACAGCATTATCATTCTGCCAACTGAGGGCAGTTCAGTCTGATTTATGAAAATGATCTGTCTTCTCACCCACATGTTAGATGAGACTAAAGAGAGAGCAAAAATCTGAACTAGAGCTGAAATAATGCATCCTTCCAAATGTCAAGCCCATATTAAAGACCCATGTAGAAAAAAAGGATTCCATTAGTTTAACCAGTTAGTAAGTCAGTAAACCTTCTTTCACAAATGTCCTTGCATTTGGATGAGTTGCGTTTAGAATTACCAAAAGAATCACTGTTGAACAATGAAACCAAACACTTTGTCTTGCCAAGTATTTTTTTCACAAATGTATTTCAACTATTATATTTAAAAACCAAGATGGCGACGGCTAAAATGCCAAACTCGAGGCTTCAAAATGGCAGTCCACAACCAATGGGTGATGTCACAGTGACTACGTCCACTTTTTATATACCGTCTATTATTGTATAAAGCAATGGTGTTTTCATACATTGAGGCTAATGTTCAGGTCAGTTTGGTCAAGATTGCATTTATACTACGACCACTTGGGAGTTGCAAAAACTACATTTAATCCATTTCTCCATTACTTTACTTACTCTTTAAAACTCTTACGCTAACTCTTTCAACTATTTGTCTGATAGCTATTTCAAGGATATCAATTAGCTAACTATTTCAACTGTTTATTTGCTCTTTCCTTATTTATCCATTACTTTCAGATATGTATTCCAAACATGTATTTATTACATTTAGCTTACTGTTTTAACTATTTAGCTAACTATCTGAATAATTCATTCATTACTTTTAGGTATTTATTCCAGCCATTTTTGTATTACTTTTGGCTTACTGTTTAGACTTTTCTGCTCCATTGCTAACTAGTTTTCATGCACTCTGGATATTTTTTTCCAAGTCAAAAATCAATCAAATCAATTTTTATTTTCCGAATTAGTTGAGCTACTAGCCAATTTTGGGCTGGACCGCAAAATGATAAGGTGGGGAACAGTCTTTTATGCAAATAGGCCCGTCCAGCGTGATGCGTCCGGCTCACGAAACTTGGACCAAGCTGTCAAACTAGGCGATATAGTTCTATGAAAAGAGATTCAGCAGTGGCATAGCCTATTTCTCGCTTAAAATGTTTGCAGAAGTAGATTTTTGTGGATTGTTTAGACGGAATAACAGAAGGTTTACGAGCAGGCCACCATGTTGTTTCCCCTTTGAAACGGCAAGAAGAAAACTAGGGACCAATCGGATGTATTTCACGATCGGGTACGTCACCGCTTGAACGGCCAGTTGAGTGGAGCAGCGCGTCCCCTTGTATCCTCCTTGGACCTGATAGACATGTACCGCTGAATTTAACATTATTAATTATAATCAACTATTAACATAGACATGACCACTGACTATTTCTATAACAATTTAGCCACAGATTCACAGACTGACCATACACAGTCCAGCCATTTTTGTTTCACATACCCCTGGCAATTGCTGAAGCACACCCCTGCGGTACAAGTACCCTGTTTCAATTACATCGACACATGACTATACATGATATCACTATAGAATATAACAAAGAAAAACATACGCAGGCTCCAATTTCATACTTCCATTTAGAGTATTTATGGAGCATATTTAATCACAAAACATCATGCTGCGCTGTATTTTAGGATGGAATTGGTTTGGCTTTTGTTTTTTAATAAACAAAATACAGCAAACAGTGGGAGCACAGTGGGAATCTCAGCAGGGTGACAGGAAGTTAAATTAACCATTTTATTAGGATAAAACAGATATTGAAAGAGAGGGGTACAGAGGATAAAAAGGAAAAGAAAGGTCAAGAGAAATAAGGGATGTTGGAAGACAGGAAGGGAAGCGAAGAACACTATCTCTCCCTCTTTCTATCTCTTTTTTTCTATTACAGCCCTGCAGTGGCTTTAATTTTCCTCTCTCCCCTTCTCCTTTTCAATCTCTCCTCGTCCTTCCATCTCAGTCTTCCTCCCTCCAGACCCCTTTGCATTAGAGCTAAACCGTTCATTGATCCCTCTCTAAAACAAACACACCTATGTATTCAGCACAGCAATACACCAATGGGACCAGAAGGCACAGCTTAATGGTTTGTGTGTGTGTGTGTGTGTGTGTACGTGTGTGTGTGTGTAGTGACAGAAAATAAGAGAGAGGGAGAGCATGTGAACCCAAGTTAGTTGTCTGTGTGTGTGTGTGTGTGTGTGTGAGAGTGTGAAACAGGCGAGGGATAAATCACTCTTATTTAGTAGTCCCCCACAGTGTGTGGGAGCGTTTGTGAGTGTGTGTGACAGCCTCAATGTGAATGGCCTCTCTCCTAACGTGTAAAGTCAGAGGGGACATCTTCGCATTTGGAGAGGTCTGGAATCGAGGCACGCACACACACCTGCGTTAACACACTCTCACAAACATACACAGGTGGTACTACTAAATAAGCCCCTCTCAGGGTGCGCTAATTTTATTTTCCCTGGCTGCTGCACACATACAAAATAGATGCGAGGAGAGCTTCTCCTCTCAACCACTGTCTTATTTTCATTTACTGCACCTCCTATATACACACACACACACAGAAAGTCGACAAAATAACTTTGTCTACGAACAAATACACGCTCAGCGGTATACAGTATGCATGAGCACACACACCGGAGGAGCTACACGGAGTGATTTATGGTTTGCCGTTAATGTCTTCCACTGCTTTTTTAGCATATAAACAGCAG
This sequence comes from Adelosebastes latens, assembly GCA_916700685.1. NCBI lineage: Eukaryota > Metazoa > Chordata > Actinopteri > Perciformes > Sebastidae > Adelosebastes > Adelosebastes latens. The sequence continues at coordinate 118,127 of CAKAKR010066744.1, forward strand.
TGACTGATTGTTCTTTTATTTGGTTCAGTTGAATCTCACATTATTAATTCCCCTTTATTTTCTTTTTCTTTTCCTCCGGCAAAGACTACTGAATGTCTCCTGCTGACTGATTGACTTGCCAGTGTTGAAAATTGCATGAATGAACCGTGTGTTCAGTGGACGAGAGGCGAGAGGAGGATGCACGGCAAGCTGCTAGCTACCCACTGTGAAACAAAAATAATGGCTCCCGTCTTTTTGATAAGCCTCATTATCTGTTATTCTTGATCGGTGATTTATTCAGAGACCGTTTTTTTGTTTTAGACTACAAGTTTAGAACAATACAGATGACATTTATAATTTTACAATACAATGCAAAGTCAATTAGATTTGATTCAGCTGCAATGCTAATTCAGCTTAGTTTCAATATAGGATTCAATCTTCTTCCTTGTTCATGAATTCATTTTAAGGAACTAACAAAAAAAACAGAGTATTTAAGGAACAGTCTGTAGGATTTGATGACATCTGGTGGTGTGGTTGCAGATTGCAACTAACTGAGTACCCCTTTGCTCACTCCTCCCTTTCCAAGACTGTGGTAACGTGGGCTGCCGAGTGCAAAACCGTGGTAATGCCGTTCGCCTCGCTCAGAGCCCATCTTTACCATAATAATACTATTTCAGCAGCAATGGAAGTCACATGGCGGCTGGCGGTATCATAGTTTTGCACTCTGCAGCTCACATCATCACAGTTTCTGGAAAAAACTGGAATTACAACTTCCGTGTCTGTCACGTGATACCATGAGGCCCAAAACTTACTTTAGGAAAGAGACGTCTGCACATCAGCGTAACCAGTACAACAAACTCTTAAATAGCCTTCATTTAAATCATTATAATGTTGTAAAATTCACTAATAACCAAATCCACAGTTATTTCCCTAGGCCTAATTAACTGCCTTTCATGTGAGCGAACTGAGACTGAGCAGTTGGGAGTCGAGGTTAAAGGAAACGCTATTGCGCTTACTCTATGGGCCACATGGATGCAGAAGTTCAGGTAATTTTATAACCGGCGGTCAAACTTGTTTGGCTTCATGCACCACTAAGCAACTTTCATAGGAATGAACGGGGCCACGTCTCCAACATTATATCCAGTTCTCTTTATACTTCCATGGGTTGGATACACTGACGCACACACACTTTAGCCGCTAAAGAACCAGTTAATTTTTCCTGAGGAGTTGGTAGAGATCAAAAACAGAGCTAAAAGACACCCCAAACCTTACGTTAACGGTTGCCAAAAGCACAACTTCAAATTAATGTTGCTCACAACTTGTTTATGCTGCCCCCAAATGGCCAAAAAAAGAAGAAAAAATCAGTAACTGCAAATTTAAAGATTTTAGTTGGATCTGTGTTTTTGTATTGATGCATACTCTGATACAATATTCAGTACTGGTTAGTCTTTACACCATTAATACAGCAGTATATTCATGTGAATTAAACAGTGATTTTGGTGATGATGTTAAAAAGTATGTGTTGCCATTTCATCACGACATCCACTTTGACACTGCATCAGCCAGATGTTACATCCTCTCATTATTCCACGATGGTTCCTTTAGCTTACCGTCAGTATACCTGATGAATTATTCAGCTGTGAATCACTCATTCTCTCTGCTCCTTCTGGCATCTCTCCATCTCAGTCTTTACCTCTCTCTTCTGCTTGATGTGTCACTATCTCTTCATATTGTGCTTGTGTTATGATATTCAATTCACACCTTACTCTCCAAATGTGACATGTTTTATGTATCCTTTTCATGATTAAAACCTAACGTGCCGTGAGATGCCTTCACTTGCAGTAATATAATTAGTAGAAAGAAAAGGTTTGTAGTTGTTGGAATTTCGTGAATGTGTAAAAATGTTTGACCTTGAAAATGAGAGTACGACCTATTTGCTACCTAGTCGAAAGTTTTCACAGTTTTCAAACACACATAACATACATTTGACTTGGGCTGTCAAAGTTAACGCAATTATAACGTGTTAAAGAAAATTTGTTTTAACGCCACTAATTTCTTTAACGCATTGACGCAATTCACGACTTTTAGGTTAGCGGGGTCGGTTTAAAAGCTAGAGTGAAGATACTGGCATCATATGAAACCAGTACTAGTGAGTTGTGTGGTACCAACCATGTCATACTAACTTGTTGGGAAGGAGGCTAAATAATGCTCCAAACTTACGCAAAACTTTGGCGAGGAAAAACTGGCATAGCCATATTCAAAGGGGTCCCTTGACCTCAAAATGGATTCTATGGGGACCAACGAGTCTCCCCTTTACAGACATGCCCATTTTATGACAATCCCTTGAAGTTTGGGGCAATTCATAGTCAAGTCAGCACACTGACACCCTGACAGCTGATGTTGCCTGTTGGGCTTGAGTTTGCCATGTTATGATTTGAGCATATTGTTTCATGCCAAATGCAGTACCTGTGAGGGTTTCTGGACAATATTTGTCATTGTTTTGTGTTGTTAATTGATTTACAATAATAAATATATGCATACATTTGCATAAAGCAAGCCTATTTGCCCACTCCCATGTTGATAAGAGTATTAAATATTTGACAAATCTCCCTTTAAGGTACATTTTGAACATATTAAAAAAATGTGTGATTCATTTGCAGTAATTGCGATTAACTATGGACAATCATGAAATCGAAGCAGCTAAATTGACAATTCATAACCATCTTTAATTTCATTATTTACACCTGTGCTTTTCCTACTGTGGCAAGTCAAAATGTCTTCCGTGAAATGACCTATTGAAGGGAAAATTATTTCGCATTTCAGTTGGAGAATGGAGATCCTAAAAGCTGTTTTTCATGATGAACAAGTCTTTTTCACCAATTTCCATCCCTTTATCTTCAAAGATTCAGGAACATGTAATTCTTCATTTCTCAAGCCCTCAAAGCTACTGATTATTATCTTACAAGCTCAATTACCTTTTTTGATCCCATATGCTTTCTCACAGGGCTTAAATGAAACACGAAAATGGAAACATCTCCAGGAGAATCTGTGCACTTTCTCCTTGAATGTGAGATGATTCTCAATTATTCCTACACATTCCTTCCAGTTCCTTGGAAAAGTATATTAGACTGTGTCATTTTAGTTCCTATTGGCTATCGTTATATGTTACTAAGTCTGTTTGAGAGTTGGCTTTTTTCCTGTTTTTGTAAAGATTTCTTTTTAATTATCTGTATTTGTCTTTACATGTTTTCACATACAAGGCACGTTCTTCAAAATAACACTCTATCAAAATAGATGCGAGACTGGTCCTACACGGATACCATTGACACAATACAAAATGGAACAGTTTAAATTGTAAACATGTTATGTTATGTTATCATCACATCAGAACCAATTTTTGATGTGATTTATGGCTGACATTTATTCTGCTATAGCCATCATATGTATTTACACTCAGTAGTTACATATAGTAGTTTACATTGTCAGTGGTGGAGTCCGCCAACAGAACTGAATTCTGATCTGACTCATATTATTAAATACAAGTACCATAAATCTTAAATTTAAAAGGCATATATACCCATTTTAAAATTAAATCTGATTGTATGGTAAAGTAATGACTAAAAGCGAAAGACTTTTACCAGCTCTCCCGGTAATGGTGTGCTTATTTTGCCTACCATACAATTTGCTAACCTGTACGTTTAACTTTAAATATCATTATTTTGGAATCCATTTTTGTAAAGACAGGATACACGTTGTATGTTGGCTCATACATTTCCTAACTCTCAAGAAACCACACCATGATGAAATAAGAAGTTGCTCATTGTCAGTTCTAAGCACCAACAGATTTATTAGACTTTAATCTCAGCAGCTATACAGTAATGTTACTTTAGAGGCTTCCCTTAAAAATTCTTGGTGTTTGCTTGACATTTCTATTGATCCAGACGTTTCGTCTGACTGACATCAAGGCAATATAAAAATCAGCATATTTCATCTCTGGCATATCTAGTTAGATGGATTTTCTTTAAAGCACCAATCTGTGTCTTATATATCAGCATTTTTTTAAAGAAATGAACCACTTTGCTGGTGTCCTCATGAGTGCTCACAATATTATTCAACACTCAATAACCATTACCCAGGGCCAGAATAGTATTAGTAGTAGTTTCATACTTTCTTTACTCCAATTTTCAACTTTATTTCTGTCACCAGGGGACCACAACATCTCATTGCTTTTCGTCATGATTCACACAATACATAGTGATAAGTGACATATTAAGCTTAACACACTATGTGTGAAGTTGCTTTCACATGATAATCAAAAAGGTATGAACACTCCACAAACAGCTTTGACAAAAATACCTTTCTGGCTACTGATGAGGGCAGGAACTTGACAGGAATCATGACTGGTTTGTCTGAAGGAAACGCTAAATACGATAGAAAAGAGACCATCTTTCTGCAACTCTAAGGAACTCCATTTACAGCATAGTTGCTCAAAGTAAAACCGAACGTGACATGAAATAGCATGCATACTATTTTAATCATCCGCGGTTCATTTCAATACTGTCACTTTTAATAGTCCACATTTAAAACACTACTCGGTTAATGCGTCAAACTGCGCATCCCTAACAAGGATTTGTCAGGTTAGGAATGACAACTTGTGTTCTATCATCAATGCTATTGCTGTAAGCTAAAGTAAGCGATTTCCAGCCCTGTCTTCTAAAAATTAAGTTCCCATACAAGGAAACTACATTGTAAATTAAGTTTCGAAGGAAAGAAAATTTATCGCGGATTATGTTTGTTTCTAACATATCACAAATATGTTTGTAATGAGTGGATGGGTCGGCAAACACCAGACTTTTGCTCAGGAGATTGGTGTTTGTGGTGTATTATGTGAAACTAAAAGTTAGTGTTCACTGATTTCAATCATGATATTTTTTTTACTAAACCAAACCTAGTAGTTTGCTGCCTAAACCACGTAGATTTGTTGCATTTTTGTTGTATTTTGTTTTAATTTCGTAGTAATTTTAAGCCAAATCATATTTTTTTTACTATACCTAACCAAGTAGTTTTATTGTGTTTTTTTGTTTGTTTGTTCGTTTTGTTTCAATTGACAATGTTAACCACATGATTTAAACTGTTAAAATGTTTGACCATAATCCAGGGCAAATACGTTTCCCTTGAAACGTTATTATGAACGCAGTTTAGATGTATGGGAACCTAACTTTTAGAAGACAGGTTTGCATTTTTGGTGGACAATTTGGCAATTTAACGTGGAAGTGAAATGGAAAAGCCATTACAGAAATAAATGCTGTATGGTTGAGGAGAAAAGGTTGTTTCAGGAAAAATTTTTAAGTTGCACAAGGAATTTAATGCTAAACGCCATTATGAGAACAATTACAAATCGACTTCCCGTGGGGCCGTCAACCATATGCTAGCTCTTTAAATTGGAACTCAGTCATCAAAACTGTGAGAACCCCTGATTTAAAGCATAGTAAACAGGCCAAGCAGTGACTATTTATTCAGTCAAAAAAGGAAATTGCAAACTTCAGGGTGGGGAGAAATCCCAAACATGAACAGCAAACATCAGTTGTGGCAACCCCTCACCTAAGTCTGATTTGGATTCTTCACAGTACTGTAGATTTCAGAGTTTGGTTATCGTTTAAAGATTTTAGTGAAAAGTCTGTTCATATAACTTAAAAATAATGTTTAGTGTGCAGGATTCTGTGGATATGTTTCTACAGGTCAGAGACACAATGAGGCTGCAGACAGAATAATTAATAATGTCTGCCAGAGCCTGGTAGCTGTGAGAGCAATACATTCTTCTCTTGTAGAGTTTGTGGGAAGATAATGAAAAAAGTTTATAATTAGATCATCACTAATCCAATAATATTCATTACCGTATATCCAATAGTTCTGCAGGGAGCCTTATGGAAACCCAAATACTAAAATGCAGTAAAAAACAAAGACATAAAGCGTGTTAAAAAATGTAGAATAGTAAATTCACCTGTCCTTCCTGTCACACAGTGAAATATGGGATACCACATTAATCACATAAAGGGTTATGTATTTTGTCATCCATTATCATGGAATGCGCAACTTTGAGGGTATTATTCTGCTTATACCATGGCCACTTGCCTAAAAAATACTTTTAGTCCCTAAAACTACTTTCAAGGAACTAAAAGGTTCCTTCAGCCCACTGTTGTCTCCGTTTCCATGACATGGGATGAGGACCGCTGGTGGTCGTAGGGGTTAACACACTCTTCAACCTGCAGTTCAGTGTGCCACCCGTTTCATCTAAAAAAAAACAAAAAAAAAACACATTCAAAAAGAATAAACCTCAGACTGAAATAAACATTAGGTTTTTTTCTCACTGCGATAATATTTACTGCTGCATAGTATTTACTGATGCACATTGGATGTAATGAATGAAATTAAGTGGAGGAGAATGAAACTAAGAGTGTCCGTCTCCATAGTAAATCATATGTCGAGTGTTTGGTTATTTTGTTTGTGCTTTAGAACATAACCGCCGTGAAACAATCAGAAAATAACTGTTTTTCTCTCATTCCCAGCACCACCGGATGTCTGCCTCTTCTAACATTACCACTCGCCCTCGCGATCTCTCCCTCTCTTTTTTCTCTCTTTTTCTTTTTTTTAATGAGTCGAGAGGCCGACAGCAGAGCCTAACTTTACTTTTAATGTTATTAAACAAAGAGAAATGCTCTCCCCTCGTCCTCAATCGACACTATAGTACTTCCTTCTTTATGAATGAAGTGGTACACGAGTTAAAGCAGCAGTGCTGTGTGTGTTTTACCAATCAGTGACGGTCATCTCTGCAAACTCTACCCCGAATGTTCTGGTACTTTAAGAAAGTACTGCCCCCCAACCAGGGCCTTTTTGGGGGGTAAAAACGCCCCATAAAATGTCACCGGAACCTAACTTAGACCCTGTTCCCTGCAGTCAAAATCAAAAGTTTCTTAGTTTCGGGTGTGGCTATAGTTCCTGCCAAAAAGTGGCAAATTTTGTGTCTAGCTAAACACAAAGGAGTACATTTCACAAGGTTGGGCTAGGAGTTTTTGAATTCTGATAAATGTTGAAAGGAAAAGGAATTCCAAATATTGCTCAGATGTCAGAGGTAGAGCCTGTCGTTCATCAAACGGCAGTTCGATACCTGGCTCTTCCAGTCCACATGTCGAAGTGTCCTTGGGCAAGATACTGAACCCCAAATTGCTCCTGAAGGCTTTGCCATCAGTGTGTGAATGAGTATTTAGATTAGATCCTGATGGGCAGGTTGGCACCTTGCATGGCAGCCTCTGCCATCAGTGTATGAATGTCTGTGTGAATGTTGATATGCAGTGTAAAATGCTTTGAGAGGTCGGAAGACGAGAATGTTTTTTTTATAAATGCAATTCCATTTACCATTTACATACTCACTCTTGTCTGTGCGTTGTTGGTTGCATGCCGTCTCTCCTCTCCCCTGCAGGTTATTCTCTCTCACTCTCGGACTTCTAGCTACTAGCGTTGCTAATCTAAGTCCTCTCTTTCCTCCTCCTACCTTTACTTGATTTGGACATCCAGATTCATGTAAATATTAAACACTTTTGAAATGAAATTTGCACCATTCTCAAAGCACATCTATTCGCCATTGCGTTCTTTAGCTACAGTTTAATACTGGCGCATTAATTTAGAACTGCAAACAATCACCTGCATCATACTGTAGGTTTGTGGTTATAGTCTCCGGTTACTTGGAGTTAATGCACACCTACTAACCAATCACAAGTGTGAATTCTCAATGGCCACGAAACCCTTTTTTTAACTGTCTTTGACTTGTGGTGACAGTTGAATAATAGAATAATGTATGTGGGTGGCTGTGACTGTTGTAGAGGATGGTCAAGGATGTTGCTGTGGGTCTCTGATAATATGTGCCATTTTTTGTCTTCATATTTTGTGTGAATGCTCACCCTTGAGGGGGATATGAATTGGGAGCAGATAAGTAAATCCCCCAATACTCTTGAGAACCATCTAAACTGGGATGATGATGACATTGGGGACAACCAACGCCAGTGTTGTTCTCTACTTTGCCCAAATGTGACAATATATTGCATCAGTTATGGTGACTGCTCTCTCTACCAATGGTTTGTTAATACCTTTATTTATGGCCTCTGCCTCAAGGCATACCTTATATAACCACACACACACACACACACACATATATACACACACACATTCCCGTACTTCTATCTTTGTGAGGACATAATGCATTCCCTAGCCCCTTACCCTGGCCTTAACCATCACAACTAAATGCCTAACATGAACACTTACCCTAACCTAATTATAACCTGAGCCTTAAAACCAGGTCTGAACCCTCAAACAGGCCTTTGAAGAAGTGAGGACCGACCAAAATGTCCTCCAATCGAACAAGGTCCTCACTCTGAAGGTCTAAAACTCAAATTGGTCCTCACATAGATATATATACAAGTACAAGTGTACACACACACACACACACACACACACACACACACAGGGGACAGGGGATATTAAGACGTGCATGGTCATTGCCGGCGGCGAGAACGAGATGGAGAGACAGAAGAGAGTGAAAGACACGCAGACAGGAAGTGTATGAGAGAGAACAAGATAAGAAAGCAGAGTTTGTTGATCAGCGAGTTAAAGGTCAGGTTAAAAATAAAACCCCATTCTCCTCCCTTTTTGGTCCCCACCTCTTTTCTCTTCCATTGCTCCTCTCTTTTTTTACTCCTTTCATCCCCTCTTCTCTCCGTCTCTGCTGTCAGTGGTAAAAGTCGCGCCACCTACGCCCGCCATAACAACATCAATGCCTGCAGCAAGAAGAGAGGGAGGGCGGGAATGAGGGGGCAATGAAGTGAGAGGGATGGAGGTGATCATGAGAGGTGGATGAACAGTGAAAGAGGTAGGGGGACAACAGAGGCTTTGCGGTTACATCACATAGCTCTTAAAAAACATAGTTAGTTTGGAGGTCCATTGGAGAATTAGCTGTGTGCAAATTATGTGGAGATATACAACAGTCAGAAAAAGTATTAAGTTACCGGAGTTTATTAATCTTCCCCCACAAACAAAAGGCCTTTTTACTGTAAGTACTTTCAAAGTAAGAAATGCAGTGAAAATATAATTGGTCCTGGTTATTTACATTGGTGGTTGTCTTTTGATAGTGTGGTTAAGTCTCAGCAGCAATTTTATTCTTCAAAAACTTTGTGATGTGGGTTAGCTGATCCTTTAAAGATAAAAAAGTCATATTGACTTTAAATGAATAGTAAATTATTTTGGGAACTATGCTTATTCGCTTCAGATTCCGGGAAGTGGCTTCACCTTGGCAAGAAGAAATAGTCTGGCACATAAAACCACTAACTGTTGTTCTTACATTTCTGTTTGGTTACTGATTAAACACGCATGATATAACGTTACCTATGATTTTGGATTTTGCTAGCTGTTTGCCCCGTTTCCAGTCTATGTGCTAAACTGGTGGTACCTTATATTTATTATGTTAACTGTTCCTTTAAGTATTGAGCTATAACCAGACTGCTAGCCTGGCATTCTCGTAAGTAAAAAAAAAAAGCATGCCTACCAGCGTTTCTAAAGCTTATAAATGAACATGTTGCAATTTGTTTGTTTGTGCCTTACAAAAATAAAAATTTTGGCAAACAGTTAATCCATATTTTGCCTGGCAAGTCACTACACCCAACTGTTATTTGCCAAGAAATACTGACAACACTTAACTCTCCATAAAACCAAACATTTTAATTTTTACATTCCTGTCTTTTATTTTGTTTGAGTATGGATTAAACCACCATGATACGTGTTGATTAGTGAGCTTTAGAGGTGCTTGTAGGTGAAAATATTAAACTTTGGCAGAGAACCAGGTTAGCTAGCTAGGCTAATCACCTCCTGGCTCTAACTTCACACTTAACATGCATGAGACTCTCTGAAAAAGAAAATGAACAAGCATATTTCCCAAAATGTTGAACTATTCTTTTAAAACTCAAGGACATTAAGATAATTTATTTTGAAAATGTATAATTGTGTTGCTTTTGCCAAAAGGCCTTCATGTATATTTGCATACGATTGATTAGATACATACACTAGTGATGGCCGGAGACTGAATCCATTGTTAGTGAAATATCCACCGATAAATAACTGGTTTTATTTCCAACTTTAACTATCTTAATTTTTTAGAATCCCAAATGTTGCCCAGAGCAAGACAATAGTTTCCTTCAGTGCTTGCCATGCATACAGTATAATCCATTACTCCAATAAAAAGTTTTTAGTGTATGAGACCAAATCAGTTGATGGGAAGATATGCTGTACTCTACTGTGAATAGACTTGCATTTTAAAGCCAGCGTATGCACCAGTCTGAACTGGATGTGAAAACTGATTCATGACCGTGTCGCCAGCCTCGCCTCCGCTCGCCACCTCTCCATCATTCCTAGCTGCCATCAAGGCAAGCCTGTACTGGCTGCTGCTATAATAAACAATGTTTTTTTTTACACGTACACACGATTAATGCGTTTGATAATTAGGTGGCTGATAAATGGACACATCACAGTGTGCTCTGTATGTTTGTTTATGCGTACTGTATGCATGCATTAATATGCCACTTATAATAGGTACAGTGATGTGTTCATCCATCACCCCTATCATTATGAAACACTCACTGTGTGCTGTGGGCGTATGTATGTTATCTATCAAACAAATTGTGTGTTTTTTTTGTCGTTTATTTTTGCCAGGGTGTATATGCTTTGTGAATCTTTAGATTTCATGAGGCTACGTCTTCTATTTCTATATCATTTTGTCACCCCACAAAGCCTGGAAAAGTTTTTTAAAAGTTTTAAAGTAAATATTGAATATTTAACCCATATATCATATAATTTTTTCTTGGTATGACCATAGTTAAGAACAGTATTGCCAAAGCACGTAGGACAAAGTTAAGAATGTGTGTAAATCAATTCCGATTTTTCTATATTTAGATAAATATCATTATAGAACAAATATTGTACACAAAGATGATAATGCTGTGCAGAGGCAAGCAGTGAATGAGCTCTGGTATATCTGTGCAGGAAAATGATTGAGGTGAGGTGAGAGAAATTAGTTGAAAATATGTGTTTGGATCATGTTGATCATCAGTGGATACATTGTACAACTTGTGTGAGAACTCTTTACAGACATCTTGACATTGTTTTGCAGTTGATAAAAACAATTACTACTCAACTGCATTGAGAAAGTGACCACGAGTTTGGATGCCCCATTGAGTATTAACTTGAATAATATTCTAGGCTTTGTTGGGTGAGTACAATGCCCATGCAATCCTTGTGCATCACCGGAGTCTTCCACAAGCTGCTAGCTTGCCAGCTGTGAATACTGACAATAGCTATGTTTGTTATTTAAGTTCATAATGATAATTTTGGAGGAGTTGCTCTGGAGGGAGGCCTAAAGGGACGGGCTGTCAGTGTTGCCAACTTGGCAACTTTCTTGCTAGATTTAGGGACTTTTAGAGCAAGTGCTGCTAGCTGATTTCATTGGAAAGAGTTGGCAATACGGCTCGGTTTTTGGTTGGATAATTTTAAAAATCTAGCTTACTTTTGCAGGTTTCTCAACATTACCGACCCTAGCTTTAAAGCGTCTTTATTGGAACTGCTTTTATAGAGTGGTGCCCCTACTTAGCTATACTTCTATTTAACAGTTTGTACACTATGTAAGCATAATATCAACTGATATATTTAAGGTACTAAAAGCGCATTTTGAAACAGGACTCCAAGGTAGAAAGGAGTTAGTTGGGTTGGGTTAGCAGACGACCTTTGGCAGTTGCCCACTTGGAGACAGATTTTGTAATCCATTATTTGCAACCGCTTATCCCGGAGAACCCGGAGAAAACCCACACTAACACGGGGAGAACATGCAAGCTCCACATAGAAGGGCCCAAAGCCGAATTTGAACCGGCGCAGATTTTGGAATGATTTAGCATACCTTTTTCTTTTTGAGTGGTGTAAACAAATGAAAGAATGAACAAATTAAATATCATTCAACACAGTGATTTACTGTATGTAAACTTGAACAAATACAACCATACACATCCATTGGATGACACACTGATTCATCACCAACCCATTAAACTAACACCAATAACCTCGATAGCTGGACCATCTTTTAACCTAAACCACTATTGTTTAACTTCAAGTATGCTGCGAAAACTAAGCAATATTGCCAATTGATTATCATGCAAACATGCACACATATACCCTAACATCAGCTAAAATAATGAAATCAGCCAAGGTTAAACAGTTTTTTAGTTTAATATTAGCACAAATACATACAGTCAGTATATTCAGTGTGACTGAGACATTGTTGTTTTCCATGCATGTCCATCCCTATGCACTCCAACTGGAGAACTCTGCGGGGCGAACATGCAACCTCCAGCAAGGTGTCACAGTTAGACTGGTTATGCTGTGTCGGACACAAAACACTCGAAACACAGATAACCGAAAACATCCCTCTGTGTGTTTGTCACTGTGTGTGTGTGTGTGTGTGTGTGTGTGTGTGTGTCTGTACACACCTCTTTCCCTCTGTCCCCACCGCCCCTTGGCTCTCTCTGTCCCTCAACTGCATTATCTGCTAACCAGATAATTTACTGTCTGCAGATGGCCTGCACTGCTGTCGGTGTGTGTGTGTGTGTGTCAGAGTGTGTCAAGGTTATTACAGTCAATTTAAAACTAAAATGCAAGTCATCCCATTTACCTGGGCAGCTGTGGTATTAAAAAGAAGGAAAGGAAGTATTTTACAATGTGCATTTTGTGTGTTAATGCTGCAGTAGGCAGGTTAGAGTAAATATGATTTAAAAAAAGTTATTTGACAGTAGTGCATGAGACAGGTAATCTGAAAAAAAATCATGTGCCTCTGTGTCCTCCGGTGTTCCTAATGGCATCTGCAAGATTTCACAGACCGGAGGAAAACAACCAATCAGAGCCGAGCTGGAGCATGCTGTCTCTGAGCAGCTGTCAATCACGCTCAAACTCCAATCAAACGGTCAAACTAGGCAGCGCTGATCAAATAAGAATCAAAATTCTGTTACTGCAATGCCTATTTCTCGCCTAAAAAATGTTTTCAGAAACATCTTGTAGTGTACTGTTTAGCTGTAAAATGAGAAAGTTTGTGAACCGGCAGCCATGTTGAGATCTGTTGAGGAAATACCAAGCACCGACAACCAGCCGGAGCAAACTTTCTCATTTTACAGCTAAACAGTAACACTACAAGATGTTTCTGAAAACATTTGAGGAGAGAAATAGGCATTATAGTAACAGAATATTGATTAATATTTGATCAGCGCTCCCTAGTTTGACCATTTGATCGGACTTCACGAGTGATTTAAAGCTGCTGAACTCTCTCTGAAGTTAACTGTGATTGGCCAAAGTCTCCCGTCACGGGATCGATTTTTTAAAACCTGAAAACAGAGCCATGAGGAGGTGCAGAAGTTTATTTTTTTTTTCAGAACAATTGAATTACAATATGCTGAAAGGTTATTATGGAATGTTTGCCCAATGATGCCAAAAATATTCTACCTACTGCCGCTTTAATGTCCATATTATCTTTAAAATCTCCTATTTTGTACCTGCTTTTATACAATACTGTTTATGATAACTCAATGAATAATAGCTTATGGAAATGCATCTAACTGCTGGATTTCTGAATGATGATGAGTAAAATAGCCTTCATCTGCTAAAAACATTTAGATGGCAAGACAAAGTCCCTCCATCATCAGTCACTAAACGAGTCAACCTGTCAGTCTGTCACTCAGTGAACCTGCCACCCAGGCTGTGACGTTCCCGACAGCGTGGGCTCACTTTAGCCAGCAGCTTCCAGCTCCCGTGTTTTCTGCCTCTTTCATGTGCTGTTATGATCAAACGGTGACAGAAAATCCCCCGTGGCAGCGGAAAACAAACGCACCGGGTCAGAAATTCCCCGTGAAAGGTGCAGGCAGGTGTGCCTGTGTGTGTTTGTGGGGAAACATGCAGAGAGACAGACAGCAGGGGAAAAAAGAGACACAAAGAGATACAAACACACTGAGTGACAGAGATAGAAACATAGATGGACGTGGACATTTACAGAGAGAACACACAATGAAAGAGTTCACAGCAGTTTGTCACTTTATTGTATATCTAATACTTATCATATCATATTTCGTGGTATTCAACTGAAGCTGTAATTCCATTTAAGAAGTTTTTTTTCCAGCAAAGTTTTGGGGTTTTCAGGAGCCTTGGCACAGTTTCCCGTATGGCTCAAAAACACCATATCACCATAAAAATGCATTAGTTAACAGTTATAAGCGACAACAGATTATGATTTGTTTGTTTCTTTAATCATTTATTTTGGATCCGCCAACACAAATGGTTCCGCAACTGGACTGGGACTGGACTGTTGCCAAGCAATGCATAAAACATTTTTCCTGCACACAAGCTTGCTACTTTGTGTCGGCCTACACGATACTGTAGGCCAGCTGCTGTGTATCATATGCATTTATCTGTATGGTTCCATTCATTGTGCAACCATTGATATAAGACTCTGTTGACAGATTTGAGTTTAGCTTGAGGAATAATTAAAAAGGCACTTTTCTGATCACAGCAGATGTTGTGAAAGATAATGAACTCCATTGGTAGTGGTTGCCAGGAGATGGATTTTTGGTACAATTTAACCACTTTGAGCTCTTATCCACTGACAAGAATCCCCAAAAAATAGGCTACAGTCATCCATAGCCTAATTGGACAAGAGGGTTGAGTAATATCATATCAGAAAACTGACAACCAAAGCTAATTCATGAAATATGCACCCATTTTGAATGTGCATTATGTAAGGGATAATGTACACCGAGCGGGTCATTGTTGTGAAATAAACCCCAACAGGATGATGCTGCACCCCGACGCGAAGCGGAGGGTCTTGCATCGCCCTGAAGGGGTTTATTTCACAATAATGACCCGCTCGCTGTACATTATCCCGCTTATTACACAGATACTTACTTAAGAAATCAATAATTTCACACAAAAACGGTCCACCAATGTCCGACATCAGAACTGCGGCCATAGCAATGGTCTGTTATACATAGCAACGGTCTGCTATAAAGAAATAACAGACCGTAGAATGCTGTGATTGACCAACCAGAATCGAGTCCTCAACAAAGCCATGTAATAACTGTGGTTATCACTACCATTCTAATGCTTCACATGGGCCAAACCATAGATACAAAAAATACACATTTATATCTATGGGCCACCTATTGTTGTGAAAGTGGATCTTAACGTTGTGTATTTAAACAAAACAACTTTAGGTTGAGCCAACAAAACTACTTGGTTAGGTTTAGGAAAGGTTATGGTCTGGGTTAAAATAAGTAAATTAAGTAACAAAACTACGGTAAAATAAGTCGTTGACATTTGTTGACACTTTTTACCCATATCTATGAGGCTGAGAAATGCTGATAACGGCCACTCAATCTGCTGATAACATCCGAAGCAGGTGCTATATATACGTATCTAGCTAGCTGCTGAGCAAAGAAAGACATTCAGAAGAAATGTATCACTGACATTTTGAAAGCATTAATGAGAGTTTATGAGATGGGAAGCATGGCAGAGTTATGTAAAGGTGTTTTATCTTCTACAGGCTTAATACAAACATCTGGAGGCTACTATGTCAGCATGGATATTATCTTTGGGATTTTGTCAATACAGTGGAAACGGCTTATAGCGATCACGTCTGTACGGGTCAAATTGATCCCTATAAGCAGATGATTATCATGAGCGTATCTTTGTTGTTGTGCATCATTTCTCGTGCAGATTACCATCTAATTGACATTTGTATATTTATTACACAAATACAAAGCAATGAAACAGACCGCTTCGCTATTTACTGGCTCGCTGCCAATTCTTCTGTCTTTTCCCTCACCGAGGGGGCCGTTTTTGGCCGGCTCTGCAGTGCAAGCGTGCATGCAGAATGGCGCCCCTTTCCTGGGGCTCCTCGCTCAACCTGTACCAGCATGGGGGGAAGCGGACGCCGGTCTGCCATGTGTGCCGCAGAGCCGGGTGAGGATCGGCAAAGTTTCACTTTGGGGGCTTTACGTGTCCAGGCATTATCAATCCACTTGACGAGGGCAGCTTCAATCTCAGGTGCTTTCCCCGTTTGCATTCGTTGTTTATTCAGAGAAAATTACTTTCCTTTTACCATCATGATTTCAGTTTCAATACAGCAAAGCAGATGGTCTGCGAGGCAAAGTATCAAGGGAGTAAAGTGAAAAACAAAACAAAAATTCAACATTAATCTAACGTAGTTTTAATATCTTTTTCTGTATGTTGTCATGAATGAAAAGACCCAAAATGAACACTGTAAACGGACTACTTGATCACAATAAGCAAATTATTTAAAGGTCCCATATTGTATAAAAGTGAGATTTTCATTTTTATTTTATAAAGCAGGTTAAAGTGCTATATTAATACTGTTAAACTATCAAAACGATCAATATATGGAGAAATACCCACAGCCCGTATTCAGAAATTGTGCATTTGAAACAAGCCGTTAGGATTTATGTCCATTTGTGATGTCACAAATATACAATATATAGATTATTACACGGTTTTAAACATAAACATTCTAAATGCGTCCCAGTTTATTCCTGGTTGCTGTGTATGTGAATGACATCAGCTGACAGGAAGTAAACATGGACCCAAACTGTTGCCTAGCAACACAATTCCGTTGAAATGCACTGAAACGGAGCATTTCAGACAGAGGGTAAATACAGGTATAATCAGGCAGACAGTATTAGGAAAATAAAGTTTTTTTTTTTATATTAAATCATGTAAGCATGTTCTACTAGAAACACAAAATACAAGTAGGAACCTGAAAATGAGCATGATATGGGACCTTTAAACAGCATTTGTGTAGGAGTCATTCTGTCCCAAGTTTTTAATTCATATAAGCGGTTGATCACTGTAACCGTGATCACTATATGCGGTTTCCACTGTAATTGTAAGAGGAACACAGACTGTGTGTGCCACATGAAACACGGATGCCAAATTTCTAAATCACATGATATTCCCGTGCGATACTACCATGTTGTGATTAAGCTTGATAGCATCAGGGTAAAGAAACTGTTAGCATCTCATCCTGAATCACATGTGTGTTGGCCTTGCTGCTTGAAGACAACACAAATCTATGGAATCCTTCTAGCATACTTTCAAGTGTTCTAGGTTGTACAGTATTGCGTGTTCAAAGCAGTAAGTACCATGACCCGAAAAAGGTGTTTTTCGATTTTCAATACAAAGCTAGAAATGAATAGTTGTTTGTTTTCCTCTTGCTTTTGCTTGTTACTACAGTATATCCAAATGAAAGTGAAATTGAGTGTGATTTACTGGCTTTTCATTTTTAGGCCTGGAGGCAATAAAGGAAGAAAAATTTCAAAGGGTACGTAGACATTTGATATCGCTTTACATACACCACAATACTTTACACAGATGCTTAAATTCTCCTCTGTCTGCACAAAATGAAAGAAATCCAATTTCATCCACAGTGTGTTCTCCAAACCAGTCTCTCTATCTCTGTCTCTCTGCCTCACACATACACACACACACACAAACGTTATACACCTCCAGACAGCAATTACCGTGCAGCAGATGTTGGCTTAAGAGGAGAACAGCTGATGCACACATATATGTTCCTACACCTGTACACAATAAAAAGCTGCCAAATCAGGATTTAAGGGCATCAGCTTTTGTTAACCTTAACTCGCTGTGAGTAATTGGTGTCTCCGGCGGGATTCGTGTTTTCTGATGTCCCCTGTGTCATCTCTCGGAGCCCCCCCCCCCCACATCGTGCCCTTGACCCCGCAGGCTGGGAAATGATGCTTTAAAACATAAGGTGTCCTCTTTGCTACGTGGGCGTCAAACTTTCATCCTGCGACACACTGGGCGCTCTGAAACATGTGACGCTTTATAAGGACAAAATCTCATTATGTGGCACAGCAGGGGGTTGTCATCGCCTGTCTCCGTTGCTGTAAAGATGATAGCTGGTCATATTTTAATGATGGGGATATCATCAGGTAATTGCATTGTCATGATCTGTATTATGGTAATACGGTATGGAGCAGTCATTCTATTGATCTGTGTTAGAATGTGTGTCTGTCTTTTTGGTAACCTTGCCATATATAATGAAATTTATGACTTTTTGATATTTCCAGTGAGGATGTGCACAGTATATTTAGACTCATAATCAAGGGCGATGGATTATCGATGTTCAAACTAACTCAGCAGTCTCTAATATCTGGCACCCAAGGCCTTACATCGCATGTGGGCGTCTCCTTGGTTCTGATTAATATCCACTTGTTGAAGTCCCACTGGTCTGTGTCAGAAAATACAAACTATTATGATATGGCAACTATGCCTTTTTGTTTTTCAAAAGAGGATTACAGCTTTTACAATTGGTTACATGCACTATATTAAACACTGTATAGTTCTCTTTACCAATATGCAGATCAGCACAATGGTTAATCTGACATCTGAAATGCACAAATGCAGTCGGACTAGCAAATGACAAAGTGCACTTTTCATAATGGTAGTATAACAGAAAATACAAATGCTATGTTCAGTCTCACTCCCAACTCGTCAAACACTGCAGCCTTGTGAGTGGCCCTACGCATCAAAATAGGACACTCCACGTACCCCTCTAACAGGGCTCGTACTTAAAGACGTCTCAGGACTGAAAAAAAATAGGATCTGGGAGGATGAAAATTCATTGTGGGACGAGAGTTGAAAGAAAAATACTTGTTAGAATGAACGGCGATGTAAATGACTGCATGTTTTGTGTAGTGCACAGTTATTATTAAGCCTGCTTGACAGCATAAACACACACACACACACTGTCAGTGCCCGATACATCCCGCACATACACACACACACACAGCACATACCGCCGGCCTCTGACCTCACGACAGTCGCAGCGGCAACGGGGAATTATTCAACCCAAGTCAATGAGATAAAATTGCTAGTATTAACGTTAGACTGTTTGATGTTAATGGTAACGTTACAGTTAACGTTCTCTAACGAGTCGGCAACCGACGTTTGCATTTACAGTGAGTGAGCTGATGATAACGTAACGAGGAGTCAAAACTCCACAACAGCTCAAATGCTGTTACTAATGCAGTTACAACCTTAATTTTGCCCTATGGGTAATAAGGCAGCAGTTAGATCTCTCCATCCTATTTTGTCCGTTGCAACATGCTGAGCCTCTCCCCATGACGAGCATCTTGTCCAGTATATCCTCCAACTTTAAGATGCACCAGCTAGCAGGGCCGGTTCCAGCTTTTTGCCTGTGCAAAATCATGTTTTTTTTGACCAAATGCTACTTTTTTCACATCAAAAAATATTTTAATATAACTTAGCTGCCTTGTTAACATCAAAATCAAAAGAAATGTGCAAATTATAAATAACAAACCAATAAAATTACTTTTTAGAATAAAAATTATAAATTATAAATTTATGAACAAAAATAAACGAATCACTTTTGATTATGTCATTTATGTTAAAGGTTACTTTGAGCAATTAACTAACAATAATGTAGAAAAAACATTTTAAATTTGGGACGGTGTACATTCATTTTGGGACGGCTTAGGGTGTATTTCGGGAGGGTTCCAGGAGGATGGTGAAAAAAGTTAGTTGAGAGCCCTGATTGTTAACTTACGTACATAAGTTAGCTTATGTAACGTACTTAACTTACGTGCGTAACTTAAGTTACGTAACAAGCATACTTATTTTAACTCAAACCACGATCTTTTCCTAAACCAAACCAAGTAGTTTTTTATTGAATTCACAACGTTAACCATGTGTTAAAATCTATCGGACTACCCTGCACATTGAAAAATTATGCCAAAGAGGTACCCAGTGCATTATACCAGGTGGGGTCCTGACCAAGTGTCTGTGACGAGTTCGGAGTGAGAACATGTTGGTGTTGTTAATGAACTAACCTTACTTAAAATCATTAATTTCCTTTTTTTTCACCTGATGTTCAGCACTAGCATCTCTTTAGGACAATATTAACCAGAAATACTACCTGAAAAGACAAAGTTGTCAGTGCCTTTTTCAGCCCTGTGTGGTGCAGGTATTTCTTTAAGGTTGCTTACAGCACCAACAACCTTCACTTGTAAGTAGCCTCAGAGGTTAAATTAGGGCAAAAATAATGCTGCGATGCATTAGCCGCTCCACTTGTCTGCTGCCCATTAAGTTAAGTTTATTGCTGTGATTGCACAGTAATAATTTAAGGTGACCCAAATGAGCAAATCAACATTTTTATCATCTCAGAGCTTCTCTCATGTGGATTTTGGCAGCTGGTCAGTATGGACACTGTTCAAAGAGAGTTTAGTATGATACAATGACACTAACAACCAGTAGCATTACAATATGTACCACTATTGTCTTTGAAGTAGCTTTGATGTATTTTTCTTTTATTTAATTCTTAATTTTTTTGCATGAACCAAGATTCCTTTACAACAAAATTAATACAAAACAAGCATATATATTAATTATACATGCATAGAATAGCTACAGATATAATAAATAAAACAATACCATTTATGGTAACACTTTATAATAACCATCATTTATAAATGGTATATTGATATTTTACTGTTAACAAAAATGAAATGATAATTAATAATGTTTACTGATTATTGATAATGATATCATTTCATGATTTTATCAGTTTGTGTAATAACAAAATAATTAGTTTATGAATACTATACTTGTATCATAACTGATATGAGACATAAGCAATTACATTCTGATTACAATAGTGAACTTTTTATTAACAGTTTATTGTTTCACACAACATTTTATATACTATATTAAGTATTTGTTAGTGATTACCAAATTATTTGTAAACCTTAAGAAACCATTTGTAAAACACCTATAAAAACGATACAGATAAATGGACAAGAAACCAATTATTAACTATTGACAAAGTATTACAAAGTATTTATTAACCATTTAAGAAACATTTGTAATCATCAGTTGCAACTTTATAATAGAGATCCAAATAATGTTTGTAGACGGTTTACAAGCCAATTATTAACCATTAACAAAATGTTAAATACAATACATACATATACAACACATATCTAGCTATGTAATGTTTATTTATGTTTTATGCACAATTTATATAAGGTTTAGAAATGATATCTAAATCATTAACAAATACAAATACATATATATATATATATATGTGCAACAATAAACTGTTAACATAACATAAATTATAGCATTACAAATAATTAGTAAACATAATTATTTCATTGTTGTTTAACAGTAAAATAACTATTAATTAATAATCAACTTGTCATCATTTGTTTCATTTATTTGTTTCACTTTACTATCAAATTGTTTGCAAATCTGCAAAACGTGAACATTTTTTTGTATGAAATCTTTTGCTGGTGTAAATGTAAGAGTGAATGGCTGTCTATATGTGTGACAGACAGCTCCAGTCTCCCACGGCCCTTTACAGGATGAGCAGGTTAGAAAATAGATGGTTGGATGGAATGTGTTGATGGAACAGTATGCGCCAGGTGTAGCTGGTCTCGGGTCAGTGCATTAAGGTGAAGTAGCAATGCGCAGCGAGTGGACTAGAAGAAGCACTACTTACTGTAGGTGGGCCATAGTGGGGTCATGTGTCATCACGCCTGGGTGTCCCTAGTGATGGCAGATGAACTTACAGTATATCCTGATAAAATCAGTGGAACCAGGTGTCAGAGGTGTGTATCTTGATGAAGTTGTCTCTGATTTTACGGGTCTGAAACACCAAACCCCCTTGAATGATTCATTGCCTGTATTTGGATTATTGTGAATATGCACATGTTCTCTATTCAGAGAGCATTTTTTGGTAATAAACACCAGTAGTCTATCTTTTGGGGGGATGTTTTTGTGCACATTAGCAGCCTTTGATATTCATACTGTGGCCAGCGTGTTTCATCTTTCTCTATTGACTGTGCTCACAATTTAACAGAGGATCTTGCCATTTTCCTTGTGATGTTGGATCATCATGACGGTGTAATCAGCCACATCATTTAAGTTGCTTTTCTAGATCAGAAGCACCCAAAATATGATGATGTACGGCGTAAATGTTAATGAAGACTTGACTTGATGAATCAAGGTTAATAATGAGTAATTATATAGAGCATTGCAAGAGTTTGTTGGGATTCAACAGTGATTACATGCACTAGGGGACACAGGAAAGCAATGTGATTGCACACAGAATTGACTTTATTGCACTGAAAAGGGTGACAAAGTTTAATTGCAGCCTTTGGCAATACATTTGGGTCAGTGTTGCATGCAACCAAGGTAATACTCTCTCTTTCTCTTTTCCTATCCATCTCTTTCTTTCTCACTCAGATACACCTAATTACTACAGAGGTCGCATATAGTTCTGATAGGGTTGTCATAGCAACACAAAAGAAATGGACCTCTGATGGCTAACAGTACCGGAGGTCACTGGGTGAAGTTGTTCAGCTTGTGGTTCACGTTTGTGTGCGTACGCAAAAATTACATTTTCACAAGTCACTTAGTATAGGAATAAAAAATGAAAATACGGGTGGAAATGTCAACTGAGAAGAAACTGTTGCACATCAAGTCATTTCTGGGATTTTTAAAAAATATATATTATTCATTACCTTGGTGTTAGAGGCTGATTGGCAATTTTTGTCCTTGTTTCCTGATATTGGCACGTAGGTAACAAAATGAGTAAAGATGGAAATTTTTTTCCAGTGTTGATAAGTGTTTAAATTTTTCCCCCTGGCCAATCACTAGAGACCAACTTATCTACTGTTGACACTGATGCATAGCCATGCCAACATATTGGTTTTGCCCAGGTTTGAAGAGTGGAGTTGCCTGGGTCCATACATTTGGATCTGTCCTCTCCATCCAGTTGACTGGAAACTAGAAACCAGTAGACAATTTTGAATGATATTAGGCAAAGAATGGAGCGGAGCGAAGAAGAAACAAACTTCGATGACGGGCGATAATGCCGTCTACACCACACAGTTTGACAACAGCGTTAGTCCTGCCATGTGACGCTGATTGGCTAATCGTTCACCCCCCAACGTTCATTGGCTTGATCGCTTGTTCAACCAAGAAACTCTTGTTTCATATCACGATGCCAAACAAATCAGTCAACTCGATGGAGTGGACGGATTCAAAGGTTGGACCCAGGCAAGTACTGACCATGAGTAAGCATTGATAAATCTTAACATCTAAATATGTTACTTTTGCCCAGGTTGTTGGGTCTAAGTTACTAGTGGGGACAACACTGTGAAATTGGTCTAGTATTGCGCCAGCTGCTAAATGGGCTGTTATGTAATACCTTGGGGCAACCAGGTACCGTCAGTTTACGTCCACTAAAAGTGCTTGTTTTTGCCACCGAAAGGCTCAGACTGTCCAGGTTGAAAAACACTGAAGTTATCCTTTAAAGGTCAGGCCACCTTAAGTGACCCTGAGCCGAAGTTGTCACTAACTTTGGGGCTAACCCCCTTCACTTTAATCAGCAGGTGGCAAGCAAGACACAGGAACTTGGTTTGGGTCTTGAGGAGTTGTTAGCATTTATTCACCGACAGCCTAAAATGTACACACACTGCACTGCTACGTTCACAGCTATAACGTTACTACTGAATTCATACTCACTTCCACACACACGTTCTCTCTCTTTCTCTCTCTCTCTCTCTCTCTCTCTCTCTCTCTCTCTCTCGACCGCACACTCGCTAACGTTAACGAGTTATTCCTTAAAGGAGTTTGCTACTTGTATAACACATTTTAGTTTAAAAAAAAAAAAAACATCTTAAAAATACATAATTCCCCGATGCTTAGGCCCTCAGGCTTGCAATACACTAGCGGAAACCCTGACCCTTCAGGGTCAAGTCAGCTTCAGATGCTGACCTTTGGGGCAAGGTCATCTTGCAAAGGTGAAAAGTTGCAAAGCTGGAAATCTTACAGTTGTTGTTGCTGCTGGCAGAACTGAGGCATACTTGTTCAGTTTGGGAAGGAAGACAAATATAGAGACAGGGAAAGAGTGAGCAAATATGTGTGCCCACCCGAAGATATTTGGGATAGTAATAGACCAGACGCATGGAGAGCTCATAAGATGGTTTCTCCCTGCACACAGATGCCTGAAAGCCTCCTACTTAGCAGCCCCATTCCCTAGTGTCAGAATGTCCATATTGCATAATGTCAGTATCCAACACAGAACCTACAGAAAACCTGAGAGGACAAATTCTGGCCCAGTGGCCCCATCTCTCGGGCCACTGGGCCTTTGCCCGGTATGCCTGTGTGGTTATCCATCCATCCTCTCACTTATAGTGCTGTTTGTGTGTCCATCACTTGGTGCGCCAACCTAACAAATCACTGAAACATTATTTTTCTTGTGTTTTATCATAGTAATGTTAATTTTCATTAAAAACTGTTTGATATTTTTGAAACCCAATCACAGTTCTACCAGTTCCATGACGAATCACTCAGTACTGCCTCAGAGAAACACTGCTGTCTTTAAAAAACGCTCAAAACATGGCTCATTGACTACACTCTGTATCCAAAGTGATTTATTTGACAAATTCCATTTCCTCGTGCATCAGAAATGATAATTACATATGAGAATCGGCAGAGATCACAGATGGCAAATTGAAATCTCTGAATGCACCCATGGCCTCTGTAAGAAACAAGACATCTACTAGAAGTTTGAGCATATTTTCCCTCGTGTGCATGTCCAGAGGAAGAGGAGAACATCAATAGCTGGCTTCATTAACAGCAAACAGGCATTGAATATGAGTGAGCAGGTTGCAGGCTGTACAGTACGAGGCCAATTTCTACCATCTTAATTAAAATCCTGCTGTGATGCTGCAAATGTCTGTAGGCTCAAAAGGCTGTGTAGCTGCTTAGGACTGTGGGATCTTTGTGTTTTGCAGCTCAACCACTGCATGTTTTAAAGGAAAATACTTTCTTACTAAGAGTTAGATGCTAAGATTGATACCATTTCCGTGTTTATGCATTAACTATGGAATGGATAATTATCTGTGGGTTCATCACTATGCATATGCACATGGACAACTGACTCATCGTTGATATTAAAATATCGACGAGCAGCTTCAAAGAAAATTTCTTTTTACAAGTTCATCAGAGGCTTGTCTTGGTTTTCTTTTCTGCTCTGATTTCCTGCACATCCTCTGTGTTATATATTCTTTTAGCCAGAGTAAAGCTGAGGTTTTTGGTTTTCTATCTTTGACGGGGCCAACAGAGTGGCCAGACAGTTAGAAAGCTAGACAAGGTCGTCTATGCTCATGAGTGGGTGATGTTTCCAGAGCTGAGGTCTCTGAGCAGAGTGGGGTTCTGTTTTGTCAAAAGCGATATGGCAAAGTAGTCAGACAGATACTGTACAATTTGTCAAGATGAAAGACAGGATTAAGTCGAGAGTATGGCCTTTTACATGGTTCGGCCATTTGCAGACTGCAGTAGGTGAACTGAATGTAGAAACTCACGAGTTGTGGCTTGTGAGGGACAACACGTGTATATTGAAATCACCATTAAGAGTAAAGGGGTTTGTCAGCTATGTGGCAGAAAAGATAATCACAAAACTAAAAACGGTTCATACTATGGTTCGTATGGTATCTTACGAAAAGTAATGTCACATTTTTAGTAAGGGATGGGCGGATTGATACTGTGATATCGATATTTCAATACTCACAAACTACTCATTTGGAATTAATTACTTTAAAAAATAACAATAATGAAATTAGATAAATACAAACGTGGTTGGCTGCATCACTTACAAATGTTTTACTTTTGTATAATGTTTGTGCCAAAACAGCCCTGACATATTTAACTAGCCCGTGTCACATGACTGTGGAAACCACAGGCATCAGAACCTAGTGCACAGCGGCGCTCAGTCGCACACTACCATAGATCGTAGAAAGGAAACGTAGAATGGTGTGGTGCTACTTGTCACCTGTCGATAAAAATACAGCAAGATGCACGATTTGTGACAATAAGTGTCACGCAGAAACATGAGTAACCTCTTCAAACATTTAAAAACAACACACTCTGAAAGTTATAAGGAGGCCTATTATTTAATCATAGCATTTATGTAAAGTACTGGACCATTCTTTTACACTTACTGGCACAAACATATTTATTTAATTGTACTTATTTGCTTTTGTAATACATTTGTTATTAATGGACAATATGTGACATGTGATTTGCCTCTGAGTGTAATTATCTTTTTTTTTCTAAAAATGACCATTATTTTGAAAAAAACACATACACATTTAACAAATTATCAATATCGGTATCAATAAAATTGTAACAAAAAGTATTGGTATTGTATCGAATTAAAAAAACATTTGGTATCGCCCATTTCTATCTTTAGTAAGTTTTCCTACGAATGTCCAGCAACATGTGTCAAATTCCGCTTGTTACAAGCATACAGTCTTCTCAAAATAAATGTTTGTATTCACTGGAAAACACTTAGTTAGGTTTAGGAAAATATCGTGGTTTGGCTTAAAATAACTATGGAAGTGGCGTTACTTAAGTATGGAAGTTACATAACAAATAAATCAACTTTGACTTCTAGTTTCACACAGGGTACGAACAGCAGTCTGCTGGTCGAAAGTCTGGTGTTTTTGGACCCACCAACCCACTCCGACCTCCACCCTATGTGGCGTTTGTTGCTCTTTACTTCCTGCTTCATGATAACACGGATTCAATTTGAAATGATTTTGTAGGATATATACGAATTACAGTGCATTTACTTTTCGTAGGTATAGCTATGAACGGTGTATGAAAATGAGCCTGCATGAGAGACTGATGGAGACAGATGAGTACTGTGGTGGCAGTTTCTGTTAAAACAAGACACAAACCAAAGTAACAACTTGTCTTTCAGTGAATTTAATAAAAAAGGCATACATTAGTAAGTAAAGCATCTGCAGATGGACTCACGAGCACAGCCACCTGTTGTGGACTGTGGCAAGTGAGCCCCGAATACAAAGAGTAGTCAGTATTTATACATTTAAAGCATAACACGAAGATAAGTGCAAAGAAGAAAAGAAGAGAAGGATAGAAAGTGTATCAATGCGTCAGCACACAGCAGACAACAGAGCATCACAAGACATAACAAGTATTTCAGCAATCTGTTGTTTGCAGTTACAGAGAACTAAAATGTCAGGTCACTGTCCTATGATGACAAAGTTGAACATGTGAGGCCCTGAGATTGTCTAAAGGTACAGTGTTAAACTGCAGATGTGAAAATTGCCATTACAGTACTTAATACATTGTTTATGAAGAACAACAAGAAATAGCTGCTCATTCTCCTAACATCCGACTGATGTGATTTAGGGAAATGTGTTCTGGACTTGACAATCATCACGGCAATATTATCACTTTTGAATCCCCCAGCGCTCAATCATACAAGTGAACACCTCTGTATTTGCAGTCTCTCTGCTTATGTCTGTGTCCCATCTGTATTTCCAGGGTCAGTCACAGACAAAACATTTTGAGAGTTTGTCGTTTGTCAGTGTTTTTGCTTCAGGGCAAAATGGCAGCAGTGACGTTAACTTCGTGCCAGCATGCCTCCTGGCGTGTGTGTGCAGGTTGGCTTGTTTGAAGTCTGTGTGACAATACTCTCCCTGTTTTCTAAGGCCAGGCAATCTTTTTCTTTCTTTTGAAACTGTAACCCTATATCTACTGGCAATAGTAAATCGATTCCCAGATGCTACCCGCTAGACTAGACTATCAAGTTTTTTTGTGTGTGCTAAAGTACTTGCTCGCTTTCAAACTGCCTCAAGTTTCATTTCAAAACTCACTGATTTAGTATGTTAGGTTTCTACTTTTCTTAGGAATGTTGTTGCATCACAATTGAAAGGGTTATGTGATTAAAAGATTTGAATTGTGGTACATTATCTCATGGGACGGCATATAAATACAGCCTTCATTCTGAAGGCATCAGATACCGAAGCTTTGTCATGGCCATTGGCGTTCAGTACGATCGCACAAGGCACCCTTTAGCGCTGGTATGAAATGCACCGAGCGTTCCATTAACTACAATGTAAGCCCATCCACGGCAACACTGAAAGCTCCAAGAAAGTGTGCCAGAAGTGACTGTGGAGATGTAGTTTAAAGAGAGAAAAGAGACACACCTGGCGGGCGGTAGGGGAGGTGGATGGGTCCAACAAACACAACACTTTCATCCAGGAGACCGCTGTTCGTGTCCCATGCGTTAAGTTTCACTTTCACGTTACAATCAGCTGTTCGTTCCTGTCCCGTGTTCACAACGTTCAGTTTAATTTTCACTGTACAAATGTAGTAGTTTAAAATCCAACCATGTATTTCTTTCCTAAACGTAATTATATGGTTTAGTTGCCTAATCCTAAAGTGAGGGCCAAGGGTTACTATAGCGTTTTTCATGCCAAAAATAGCGTGACGCCAAAGGGTGTGGCAAAGCAGCGGTATGTAACGGGTTGGAATGAGAATGAATGTTGATGAATAGCACATTACAAGGACATTCCGCGTGCCATGACAACGTCTTTTAGCATTTATGCATGCCATTTTTATGCCACAACAATAACACGGTAACGGCCACATACTTAGTTTAGGAAAAACGTAAAGTAAAAGTAAAATACGTACGGTAACAATGTAACAGTAGTATGGAAAACACAAACTTCAAAATAACTCAACAACAGCTTGGGTCACGAACACCGGTCTTGAGCACCAGTCTTCAGGTTGAATGTCCTGTGTTTGCTGTATTTCTCACTTTTTATCACATCACTAGCTCTGAGGGTAGCATATTTCAATGTGTTCTCATCCCAACTCGTCACATACCGCCGCTTTGACATGCCCCTTGGCTTCACTTTGTTTTTGGCATTAAAACCACCAATGCTACTCTTGGTGTCACTTTAGGTTTAGGCAACAAAACAACTATAGTGAGGTTTAGGAATGAAATACATTGTTGGGCTTAAAACTACTGTGTTTTAACACGAACAGTGATCTCCTGGTTGAAAGCCTTGTATTTGTTGGACCCATCCATACATTGCAGTCAATACAGACTACTTATTGGTCTTATTGCACGGAAAATGACAAAAAATGACACCAACAGTTTTAAATGTTTAATGTTGATGACAGATGACCAATGCAAACAAGACACGTGTCTACACACACACACACACACACTCCATCTCTATTGCATGCACCTCACACATTCCCTCTCATCTGCAGAACTCATAAAAACCTCTAACTGACACCCAGAGACACACATCCACCTATACACACAATAATGCGTTTTCTACTTTTTTCATTCAGCAGTTATTGCCGATGATGTCACTCGGCGTTACCATGGCAACTCCCTCCTCCTTTTACCTGTGTTGAATGCCAGTGTGAACCTGACAGGAATCCCACTAGTGGTTTTGTATGTACTTAACATATTTGCAGGTGTGTTTGGCTGTTTCACTGGCATTTCATCACAGCCTCACAACAACACGTCCACACTGCTAGTAAAAAGAAAAAAATACAAACAGAACAGATAGAATAAAAATACAAGGAGTAAACACTCAGACCTTACATCAGACAGGGAGCAAAAGCTCCTCAACTCAAGGCCACGGATCAGACTGAGCTGCAGAGCAGCGGCACTTGAGCTGGTGGGGGTTTAGCATCCAGCTCAAGAACTCTTCAGCGGGGTGGATGTCTGCCGCTTTGAATGCAACCTCAGAGCTACTGTAGTGACATATTTGCCAGGAAAGTTAAATCCAGGAAAAAAACCCATCATAGGCAGTTTTAATATTTATTCTCCATTAGCCATTAAAATGCTGTTTTTGATGAGTAGTCACTATTTAATTCTCTTTTCCTACATTTCTCAGTCCCTTTGTGAATGTTTTTATCCATTAATATTAAAGTGTGTACAAAGAATGAGTGAAAGCTGCATAAACATTGCCAATAAGATCTTGGTTTATGTTTGTGTGTGTATGTAATGCACACAGCATTACCGATGGAGCCATCAACACCCCCGTTGCCGCTTTCTTTGTTTGGCTTTATTGGAATAAGTTGTTGTTCACAGATGAGCTTTGTAATTATTGATATAGATCGATAAACAATTACTGGTCTCTTTGCCTGGTGAAGTCCCATCAAGCTTTCTTCTGTGCACACAGGGAGATACATGGACCAATGAAAGAGAGAGAGAGCGATAGCTCTACACTCTCTGTGAATAGATGATTCAGAGAAATGCTTTTATGGAAGCAATATCAAATTTTTGACTTTGGATAAAAATTAAATTTAATGGAAAAAGCCTTCAAGGGGTTTCCAGAGAGTATTCAGGCAGGATTTGTGTGGTTGAAAAGATCAGCTAGATGGAGCAGCTGTCACTGTTACTGATAAATAACATCCTTTTTTATGTCTGTAAAGACTTTTAGTCATTTGGGTCATATGTGCTGTTTTGCTCTTGCAGATCCAACACATTTTCACTCCCAACTCGGCATCAGAGACCGACGCACGTGGTACCTTAAAGGCTTTAGCATTACTTTTGGACGGACCAGGGACGGTGTGTCAATATATGCTTGTTACATGCACAGTGTCCTTTCAAAATAAACTTCCGTTTTCATAAGAAGTTAGGTTTAGGCAACACAACAACTTAGGTAGGGTTAGGAAACGGTCGTGGTTGACGGAACGGACACTCACGCTATTAATACTATGTCACTTGCTCCGATCGTCGAATAACGACGGTGGGTTGACATTGGAGTTAGTTGAAAGCCCGGTTTGTCACATACTGTTGCTAAAGGGCACCTCCATGTGCCAGTGTCCGAACGGCGGTATTTGACGAGTTGGGAGTGAGAACGGGTTGCCAGATTTCTTTGGGTCATTCATACGTAGATGTCACATGATGGTCGCTGAAGTTATGTGAGTTGTTAAGGTCTCATTGTGGCTGCGTGAAGTGGGCGTAATTGTAAGATTGTCTATTCGGGAAGTTGTCGGAAGAAGCGCCCCCACGATTCCGCCAACGCAAAGGTGTGGGCAAACGTGCTTCAGATGCTGTTATGTTATTTTCACACTACAAGCGACAAAGCTATAAAACGGCCAAGCGTGGCCAGCTACATTGTCACTGAGTCGCCATTGAAGTGTTTCTCAAGTGCTCGTTGACGTAGTTATGTCGCTATATAGTACTAGGAACTGGCTAACGGCAACAATATATTTTTGTGAAGGAACCAGCAGCGTAACATAATTGTGATGGGCCCCGGTAAAAAAAATTCTTGGGCCCCTGCCCCAAACACAAGGGCACGCTCGTGCGCACACACGCACATACACGTGCAAGATGCTGTATTTACCATCTTGAGCAAAATCCAAAATGTATGATATTTATAGTCAATAAGATGTTGCTCTAATCAGTTCCGTGATATCAGGGCACAACCTCTGTTGTTTGCAGATGATGCAACTCTTTTGCCCTAATGTACACTATTGCTGGTGAAGCACTTAAGGGAGCTGCCTTAATTAAAAGAGTTCAGGTATGTAATATCTTATTCACCAACAAGAGCGCAAGGGAGATTTTCATTACACACAGCACCAGTTAAGCACTGTGGCTGCAGTGACATGGGCATTAAGCTACAAAGCAAAGCTCTTTTTCTTTGGTCTAACCATCACCTTGGCTATGACATTTGGGTGGTGACCCACTGAGATCACTGAAACAAACAGTAGAAATGTTCCTTCTTCACAGAATGGCTGTCCTCTCTCTGCGTGATAAGGTCATTCCAAAGGACCACAGAGGCCAAATTAGGGGACAGAGCCAGGACAGGGAGCTCACCTGGGGATCCCACAGGGGCAGCAGTGGAAAGTTAGTTGGGAGGAAGACAGCTGTGCTGCTCTGCCACATACAGATCTGGATAACTACTTAAGCAATAAGATGAAATGTTACTTTATGCTTGGATGAAAAGTAGGGCTGTCAATGTTAATACGATAATAACTTGTAAAGGCAAAATTGTTTTAACGCCACTAATTTCTTTAACGCATTAATGCAATCGATCTTTCGGAGCTTGTAGTGGGCTCAGTTTTAAAGCTAGAGTGAAGATACTGGCATCGTATGAAACTAAAAAACATAAGGATTGGCCATACTAGCTTGTCGCAAAGGAGGTTAAATAACGCTAACGCAAGCGCTAAATTTTGGTGAGGAAAAACTTGCAATCGCAATTATATATTGATTGGGCAATTGACAGCCCTAATGAAAAGGTTTAGTACAAGTTTACTTTCCAGTTTGAACAAAACTAGAGTTTGAAGGCTAACATTCCAGATAAAATTCCAAACCAACAAAAGACTTGTTTTAAATTTGACTGAAAGAGACTTCATGTTGCTGTGGACGGACAATTACTGTATACCAACAAAGTCAACTTTCCAAAGGTTTTGTTGAAAGTCTCAGATCACTTGGACCATCAGTGCACTCTGATGCCGGTGACTAACAAACTCCATCAGGAGTAGAAAGTGTACTTTATATTGCAGACAGTGCATTAACCGCAGCAGAGAGACAGTGTAATAAAACATACCTACTGAGACTGGACCACGTGAAAGCTGGAAGGACGGCTGCTGTGTTGAGTTAAGTGGTCCTGAGAGAATTGAGATAATAGTGATGTTAGCGACAGGCAATTATGCAGGCTGTATCAGCCCCAATGCTATTAGCTGCCTCACTCACACTGTGCCTCTCACCGCCGCTGGTACTACCGTTAGCTTGGATTGAGTCTAAGTTCATACAGAGTTCCAGTTTGAGAGTGTGCACACATGTACACTGACAAGAACATGTGACTATACTATATTCACCCAACATCTGCAGTCTTTTACACCCGCACTAATGTAAGACTTAAAAGTTTGATTAATCTCTGTAGGTTCATCAGTACGAGAGACCCCTTTCACATTGTCATTACATGACATGTAATGGTAAAAAATATTGATTATAGTATCTTTAAATTGTTCTATCTGAGGCATTTAAGTTTGTTCAAAATGTGACATTATATAATTAGATAGTAGGTTCTGCTACTGGGAATTGCATATTGCAATTACATATTAACATACATGCTAACATGCTTATGTTAACAGTTGCAATGTTTAATGTTTACCATGTTCATCATCTTAGCGTGTTAGCATGCCAACATTTTCTAATTGGCACTAAATGCACAGTAGGCCTACAGCTGAGACTGATTGAAATGTCATTAGTTTTGCAGGTATTTGGTCATAAACCAAAGTGTTGGACAAATAAAAAAAAAGGCTAAGTAACTCTCCAAACGTGCGCTAAATTTTGGCGTGGAAAAACTGGCATGACCATTTTCAAAAGGGTCCCTTGACCTCTGACCTCAAGATGTGTGAACAAAAATGGATTCTATGGGTACCCACGAGTCTCCCCTTTGCAGACATGCCCACTTTATGATAATCACATGCAGTTTGGGGCAAGTCATAGTCAAGTCAGCACACTGACACACTGACAGCTGTTATTGCCTGTTGGGCTTCAGTTTGCCATGTTATGATTTGAGTATATATTTTTAATGCTAAATGCAGTACCTGTGAGGGTTTCTGGACAATATTTGTCATTGTTTTGTGTTGTTAATTGATTTCTAATAATACATATATACATACATTTACATAGAGCAAGCATATTAACCCACTCCCATGTTGATAAGAGTATTAAATACTTGACAAATCTCCCTTTAACAACTTTTTGAACAGATCAAAAATGTACGATCGCAACGATAATGGACAATCCTGCGATTAATCACGATTAAATATTTTAATCGATTGACAGCCCTGATTGTTACAGAAGGAAGACTTTGGATTTTATCCCCCATTTCTTGCACTGGAAGTACATTAAGAAGGGAACTTTTCGCTGATAATTACAGTGACCAAAAACTGAATCTGTATATGGGCATGAGAGTATTGTTTTAAGACTGACCGAAATATGAACTTACAACACTACCCTAACCCTATGAAGATTATTATTACACGCCAATGTTTAATATATTTAACATCTTTTGCAATGGCAGATTATGCCGTTAAAACTAACAGTGTCTCTGAAAATTGTTTTTAATGCCAGTGAGATACGGGAATAGGAATCACAGTGGGACATGAGAGCCTTCAGTTAATCAGGTATGAGAGGATGGAACTGATGAATTGGAAGCTTGGGGAGCTAAAGTCATAGGATTCACTGAGATAGACTGCAAAAATAATATCTCTCTCAGTGAGTCATTTAATCTAAGAGTCATTCTTATTTTTTCAAACTAGTGAAGAAAATCCCAAAATGTGTTAGTGAATCCAATTTGTTTTGTTCATAGATCAAATACATGCATGTACTGTATTAACAAATCATGTTTCATAAAGCACAAAGAGAGAAATACTGAGGAAAAAGTAGGCATTTTGAGCTATACCACTGAAAGCTGCTTTCACATTGAAGCCAGTGACACACCCCACTGGCAGCCAGTTGAGTGGAATTTGCTGACCCTGCCACAGTGTCACTTTTTGCCAGTTTCAATTTTGGATTTTTTTTTTTTTTTATCTTGGTGCAAACTGTTGTATTTGTACAAGCTGAACAAACTTCACAAACTGCTGCATTTGTGGTTAAAAGCTGGGACTAGTGTGGACTACTGTAAGGGGGTTGTGGCTTGGCTCGTCTCCGTGACATTTCTCCGTTCTCGGCTGAGATGGACGGCATAGCACTGCAAACACACGTTTTTCGGTTAAATAAAAGGAATTCATTTTAAACTATTCTGTTTTTTTTTTACAGTATTGTTGCTAGTATTATTATTAAACATTTTCCAGGTTTGTTTTATGCATGCAAAATGGCTTGTTTCTCCACCGGTCCTGCAGTCTGTCCACTCCCACTGGCTCAAGATGGCACTTTCTTTGGACAACTAGCCGGCTGCTAATTATAAGGCCATGATTCGTAAATGTTCATGAATACATATTTTCGACCTCATCTGCAGTTGACACTGGCATTGAGATCTCTCCTAATTATTCTTGCACTTGGCCTTCTTGTTCCCTCTCCCTATGAAGTATGATAAAGTGTTGAGGTGGGCGTGGCAAACTGCCTTACAGAAATGGATGGGCCATTAGACCCCCATCTGCCATCCAGTCTACATACTTCAGAGCCAAAGTCGACTATGCTGACTTACTGCATTACTGTTTGGTACAGGGCCTGCATCACCTCATAATGAGGACAGTAGGAAATATCATTCAGCGTCTCTGCCCTTCCATTCGGGACATTTTTCACTTTATCAATGCTAGATCCGCGAAACATGGTCAAGGACTTTATTCTTTCCACCACTTCCACACATTCCTCTGCTATCTGGTAGGAGGTTTTGCAGCCTTCTAGACAGTACGGTCGACCACACTGAGCAACAGCTCCTCTTCACGAGATATTAAAAGTTCTCTATACGATGTTCAGAGCATTAATATAGCAGTAAACAACTATTTTATTTACTATGTAAAGATATAGAAGAGTAATGTCTACCTGAGCAGAGAATGAAGTCGCTCTCCCTCTGTATGCGTTGTAATCCGAGATTCTCAATGCTTTGTCTACATAACCGAGCTGGCCGCGCATGCTTTTAGTGCATGTTCGTGCATGTGAGCGTGCCCCACTGGCTAGCTCACTGACTACGCTCTGCACTGCTCTCATATGGTGGTTACCGCTGATAACGGCGTCATGAACAACGGCGCTGTTGTAGAAGCGTAGCACCCACCCTCCGGTTACCCCCAGGTTAACACTGTTTGCGCTGTCAGCTCTTTTGCCGTTGTTTTCACTGTAAACGCTGTTAGCACCGTAAACTGCGAGGCGCCGGCTCAGCCATCGCTATGTTGAGAGCCTTGCGGAGGCAATAGAAATGCTCCCAATCCCACATTTAGCACCGTTTTGATAATATATGAAATCAACAAATATTCTTTCAAAAGCAAAAAGATAAATTCAGCCTGCAGTGACTTTCCCTGTGTGTTTAGTTATTGTCTTATGTCTATTCTTCCACTGTCAGGTTCTGACTGACCTTTGACCTCAGCTATGAGGAGAGAGCCCGATACCTTGAATCCATCGTATACAGCCCCACCAGGAGCCGACCACATTTGAGGATTACCCAGCTCGAGTCTACAGTACTGCTCCCTGCACACACCTGTCCCCTAACACAGGTAAGATACAAACCTTTAGCTCTGTAAAATATCCAGTGACCACCAAAAAGGTAAGTTTGATGACATTCTCTGCAGCGAGGCGAGATCTGCTCAGGTAACTCTCACTGGTGAGAGCTGTGTACGAGGTTTTGGCCAGTCGGTTCTCAATTTCCTCACACAAGTGTTCATAGAGCTCAGGGATTACTTTGTTAGTAAAGCACTTGCGGGAGGGCGCAGTATATTGCGGTTCAACCTTTTTCACCAAATGGCGAAATCATGCGTCACTAACAACTGAAAATGGCTGTAAATCTTTAGCTATGAACAACCTTTGGTTATTTCTTTATATTTGTCTGAAAGGTCTTGTTAAAGGCTACAGGAAGAAGAGTTTGTTGTATCTTCTCTATCGAGTTACACTATTTCCTTGTTCTGGCCGGGGATATGTTTAGGGGATGCCGGCGTAGATGCCCCATCATGTTAGATGAATTACCGTTAGCATTCTTGACGTGTCTCAAGCAATGCTTACAGACAGTCTCTTTTTTATTAAGACCTTCGCTCCCTTGCTATTGTATTTAAAGCTGAATCCAAAATGTTCCCAACACACCTGACTTAAAAATGATGGTGCATCCTCAAACGTTACATTTTCACCTCCACATGCATCTCCATGCTGTATTCTTACCTCTTAGCTTCCATTAATCTGTTTCCCTCTCTGCCTACAGTAACGTTACGTGACTCACCATTGGTATTCTGACAGCTCATTGGCAACCCGTTCTCACTCCCAACTCATCAAATACCGGAAACCAACGCATTGGGGAGGCACCCTTTAGAGATCGTTTGTGACGAACCATGCTTTCAACTAACTCCAATGCAAACCCACCCGTTATTCGACGGTCGGAGCAACTGATGTAGTATTAACAGCGTGAACCAGCAGACCGGTGGTCATGTCCCATGTGAAACTAACAGTAACGTTGACTTATTTTGTCAGTCATGCCAGTCTTTAGTCATGTGACTCGTCGATATCGTCGCTCCCGTGAGTCACTACTCACGTAAGTCGCTAGTTAGTGAAGTTAACGTCAACCATGACCGTTTCCTAACCCTACCTAAGTGGTTGTGTTGCCTAAACCTAACTTCCTGTGAAAATGGAAGTTTATTTTGAGAGGACACAATGCATGTTACAAGCGTATACTGACACGCCGTCCCTGGTCTGTCCAGAAGAACGCAAGAGGGGTACCCCGTGCGTCGGTCTCCGTTGGTTCGTGCAGTTTTGTTAGTTTTTATGGGTCGGTTTTGCAACACTAGTTTTTATTAAAATAAAATGTTGCAATGGATACATTTCAGTAGGAATTGATTGTTGAAAATTACGTCTTTTTTTCACTGTTTGTCAATCTGACAAGCACTTTCTATAAAGCACACTGAAGCCTTAACTGACTCTTCCACTTCACCATCCCCATTTTCATTGTGTCCTGTTTTTTATTCACTACCCCTTGGTGCACCGTGGCTTAGATAAAACACCTCACCTTACTTACTGTGTGAGTCTGTTTATTCAAGTGAATCCGCTATGGAGAAATTAGCTCATTAGAAACAAGAACTTGAACAATTGAACTGGTCACATTTATGTCTGCATTGTTAAAAACAAATGTATATATTTTGGCTATTGTTGACTTATTGCACCAATTAATATTTTACCAGCAAATGCAGGGACCCAAAACAGTATTGGCTTATGCTTTAGTGAAGCCCAATAATTTGTTTTGCTCTCAGCAGAGGCACCGAAACTGACATGCAAATACACAAATACACACAAATGCATAGACACGCACCGATTCAGCAAGTAGCATAAGTTCTTAGGGGTTTAAGTGAAGGTAATTTCTTTGGTCAGCTCATACTGGATCTATTAGAGATTTACATTTTTATATACACACAGCACAAACAGATACCCATGTAAATATATATATATATATATATATATATATATATATATACGTAGTGAGGCAAAAAAAAGTTTAAGTGCTCCATTTTTTTTTTCCATTTCCTTTCTGATGTGTTTGGGAGGATTTAAATACCTTCCACTGGTACCTCAAGGGCCTGAAATCTGTGTGAGTGAGAGAGAGAGTTTAAGTGTGACAGCACTTCTGCAGGTCTGTGAAGATGCCTCTAGGATATTTCACGGCTTAAGAGATGAATTATCTTCTTCATGTCTGTGTTTGCACACAGTGTAGACACCCAGAGACAGCAGGGAAAGCAGAAGATGCCTGATAAAGTCTGTCAACACTTGTGCTGCTTCCACCTCCCGAGTCACATACATAACTCACAATATGTACTGTTATCCATTTTTCATATTGCCTCAACATGATCTTGCATTAATAGCTCTTAGCCATATACAGGTTCATGAAAAATAACTGCAACTATACTCTATGGCCTCTACAATGGGGTCATGGAGTTTTTTAATTTGAATTAATTTGCTTTAGCGGCTTTTATTTTCTGAAAAGCATTACATTTTTTTCCGCGCAATGTTTCCTTTTTAACATTCCACATTCTCAATGTTGGTCCTAACAAGTTTAGAGAAGGAGTGTTATAGAGACAGATAGCTGAAACATCCTGATCAGCAGCAGCTCACTGATCTTTTGTAATGTACCAGTCACATTACAGATGGGTTTCCTTTTACATTTTCTAAACTTCATATTTTTTAAGTTAAGTTAAATTTTGTAGTATGATTACAAATAGATGGCATATCACATTTCAGTGCTTTAACATTTGTACATTAATCTTAGGGCTGAAACAGTTAATGTGCTAATAATGGGTTAACGAAAATTTGTTTTAACGCCACCAATTGTTGTAGTGGGCCTAGTTTTAAAGCTAGAGTGAAGATACTGGTATCATATGAAACTAAAAAAAAGGAAGAAATCCATTGGTATCAACCATCCAACTAGTTTCGTGAAGGAAGCAAAATAACGCTACAAAGATGTGCTAAATTTTGGCAAAGAATAACTGGCATGGCCATTTTCATAGGGGTCCCTTGACCTGAAAATGGGTTCAATGGGTACCCACGAGTCTCCCCTTAACAGACATGCCCATTTTATGATAATCACTTACAGTTTGGGGAAAGTCATAGTCCCTGACACACTGACAGCTGTTGTTGCCTGTTGGGCTTGAATTTGCCATGTTATGATTTGAGTATATTTTTTATGCTACATGCAGTACCTGTGAGGGTTTCTGGACGATATTTGCTGTTGTTTTGTGTTGTTAATTGATTTACAATAATACATATATACAAACATTTGCATAAAGCAAGCATATTTGCCCACTCCCATGTTGATAAGAGTATTAAATACTTGACAAATCTTCATTTAAGTTACATTTTGAACAGATATAAAATGTGGGATTAATTTACGATTAATTTGCGACAATAATTTACTGCGGACAATCATGCGATGAATCGCGATTACATATTTTTAATCGATTGACAGCCCTAATTAATTTACATTCATTACAAATTGGCATGATTTGTTCACGGCCCAGGACTGGATGGCTCTGCATCAGGTGAAACCGCAAAGAACATCCTTTGTATCCATCTACCGAGCATTAGTGACATCGGTGAGGTGAGGTGCCTGCGCAGAACCCAAAGGGTACTAAAAGACAATACCCACTCCAGCAACAGCCTTTTCACCCTACTGCCGTCTGGCATACCAACAGACTACAGAGCTTCTCTGCTCAGGCTGTAAGACTCCTTAACTCAACCTCCATACTCTACCATAAAGAAATGTTTTGTTTTTCCCTGTGTGGCATAAAGGGACTACAACTTGCATTTTGTCGTGCAACCCTGTTGTAGAATAACAATAAATGACCCTTGGACATTCCTCACCCACCACCCCTTCAACCATCACTCCATCATCCCAAAAAAACAACCTTAAAAACCTTGCTTGCTTGGGGCAAACCCAGTTTAAGACTTTCATTCCAAGAACAGCAGCCTGAAAACAATACATGTTCACTTTCAATTGACAAAGCCCCCTAGCTGCTAGGAATTATGACTCCTGTTCCTTCGAGCAAAAGAGGAAGTGGTCTTACACCAAAAACGTTGGACTTTAACACGTAAGTCAGCTGTTTGTTTCCCCTTTCCAACCGACAGTCAACGTTGTTTTTTTTTAACCATGGCCACAATCTTTCCCCAACCAAGTCATTTGTTTGCCTAAACCTAACCAAACCTGATCAGAACATTGTTTTATTTTCATAATGATGATTTTTTAATGGTTTTGGCAGGTTTTTGTATGATATCGTCCTGCTGATTGGTGCACCAGCTCAGAAATTGCTTAATATGTCATTAAACAGGGCATGGATAAATTGTATTTAGTTGTTTATTTACTAAAAAATCGCTTAGGATTTGGGAGGAATCGTCATAGTCTTCTGCAACATCAGGGTGAATGTGTGTCAGTCTAGCTTTGGACTCTGTGAAGTATTTTAAATTGGATGTGACCCAGGGTCCCCTGGTGGCCCTTAGGGATTAATGTATGCAGTGTGCGTCAAGCTGGGGACCTCTTTTGCATGTCATTCTTCATTTCTCTCTCCTCTCGTTTTCTGCCATCTCTACTGTCGCCGTCAAATAAACCAGCCTCGGTCAAATAAACCTTCATGGCTTCATGACACCAGCCATGAAGCCATGAAGATATGAAAATTACTGCTTCATCCCACCAGGAGTTTCAGCACGTTTTTTGAACTTTTTGGCATTAATAATATACATCAGACAAATATATCCATCTCAGAAATCGGCCCCCTTAAAGGAGCAGTATGTAGGATTTGGCGACATCTAGTGGTGAGGTTGCAGATCACAAATACCCAAAAACATGAAAACGCAAAAATATATCAATCTATTGTCATAAATGGAATATAATATTAATAAGTATGTTTTCTTTAGTGTGTAATCACCTGAAAATAAGAATCATTGTGTTTTCTTACCTTAGAACGGTCCTTTTCGTGGAGCCAGCCGCCATTTTTTTTTACAGTAGCCCAGAATGGACAAACCAAAAACTGTCTCTAGCCATTCGCGTTTTCATGTTTTCGCATCGGCCACCATGGTTCTCCTACACGCCTGGCACACGGGAGAAGTTTCAGTTGGTTGCAATCTGCAACCTCTCTGCTAGATGCCGCCAAATCCTATACACACTGCACCTTTAAGGTTGAGAAACCCTGCTATAACGTGATAATTAGGAAACTGGATGTTCATTGTATTCAGTAGGATAATGATCAACTGTCTTCAACAAATGAGATTCTAAAATATCCATCAAATTATATGCAACCACTTCCCCCTCTTAACAGAAAAAAAAAATATTGAATAATGACCAGCTTTCTATTTGGACTCCAGCAGAACTTTTCTGGCAAAAAAAAGCAAAACTCTCAGATTGTGTTTTGGCTGAACTCTTCCTATTCTTTTCTTGGCTTCGTCTGCTATTCATTTACAGTGGGAATTGCTTTTTACGAGTCCTGCCAACCAAACAACCCGTGTAACATTTTGAAAATGCGGTGCATGATTGAAATGTAATGCGAAAAATGCTCATTGCTATTGTTCACTGTTGTGGCTGACTGACATCCAACAATGCTAACTAGATTTCAGGGTTTCTGTGAAAGCAGAATTACACACACACACAGAGAGACAGGTGTGAGAATTAGAACTTAGATTTTGTTGTATTTTGTGATATGTTTGAGGCACATATTGTGCATATTTTCTTGAAAGAGACAATGAAGTAGCTTTTGTGTGCTCCTGTAGCGGTGGTGTGTGAAAGTGCTGCTGGCCTACAAACACCTCTGTTCCTCTCGCAACTATTTCCCTCGCTTTCTCGCTCACACTCGCAGCCAAGGTGTATTTTTTTTTCCTTCTGCTCAACATGTTATAGCTAATCCTTTCTGGGTTATCTCCCCAGTACAGACACACCATGAGTGTGTATGTGTGTTTGCGTGAAATGAAGATTAGTTGCATTAGCAGTTATGGGGTTTGACCGTTTTTTTCCCCCTCAAAAGCCTGGGCATTTATGTACGAGCGTATGAGCTCAGACTACGAGTGTGTGTGTGTGTGTATTCTGTATGTGTGTTTGTGTGCTCAGGTGTGCCCTGGGAATGTGTTCAAGTGTAAAGAATGTGAAGGCCAAACAAAATCACCTGCGACAGCCAAAGAAAAGCTGGATTGAAGCGTTTTTGAGCGGATTTCTGCGCTTTCATCCGGCAGCTATTTTCCGCTGCTCTTTCCCGCGCCTCCGCAAAGGATTGTGGTAACATTTCTAACAGTGGAGGAAGTTGCGGTCGTGGATTTTTTGTTCGGCATAAGAGCATGGCATTTCTGAAAAGGGTGACAATCAATAAAGTAGGCTTTTTTTCAATGCCAAAGTGCCCCTACGGAGCATCTGGCTGTTTCTCTCTCTCTCTCTCTCTCTCTCTCTCTCTCTCTCTCTCTCTCTCTCTCTCTCTCTCTCTCTCTCTCTCGCATTCACACATACACATGAGATTGCTCTTGCTCTGCTCTTTCTGTGTAGACTCACAGTCACTATGATGATATAAAGTCACTATGAGGATATAAAGTCCACACACACACACACACACACACATATACAGGCAGAAGATGGAGTCTGAAAAACTGATGTGACAGTGGGATTTATTGCATCTTAATTATTCAAAAGTGTGCGAGCAATGTTGAACGAGAGAGAGAGCGGGAGAGGGAGCAAAAGTGGAGAGGCAGGGAAGATGAAAAATGAAGGAAGGGGAGATAGAAAGCAAGCAGCCATATATCTCAGTCAGTTTGTCAAGTAAAAACTGTTCTGTTATCAATTCTGGTGAAATAATAAAAGGAAACATATTAATCAAACTCAAGTCTTTTATTTGAGGTTTTCTTATCGAAGGTCGTTTAAGGGAAAAAGAGAGAGGGACCAGTTTAGACCTGACATGAATATGCGATCTGTATCTGGATATCTTATCCAGATAATGACATCTGATCACTTTTGCCTTTTTCTCCAGGTATTAAAGAGGACCCATTATGCTTATTTTTATGTGCATACTTGTATTTTAGGGTTTGTACTAGAACATGTTTACATGCTTCAATGTACAAAAACGCTTTACTTTTCTCATAACGGCTAAGCGGCAGCACCTCTTTTCACCCTCTGTTTGAAACGCTCTGTTTGAGCTCCGCTCTAACTAGCTTTGTTTGAGGGCATGCCAAACTAGCTGCTAGGCAGGTATGCAAATTTATTACCTGGTGACATCACCACGTTACTGAAGAAAAGGCAGGACTTCAAGCAAGGCGTTTCAGGCAGTTTCTATGGGGGAGAGTAACTCCCTTTGGCGAGGACTTTGAGCTTTGCCGACCTTTTACATGCAAAAAAATATATATATAACACACTAAAGGAAAGGGAAAAAGCACAAAGCATAATAGGTCCTCTTTAATACATCAAGTGAATTTCATTAACATTACAGGTTGTTTTCATACACCGTTTGCTGCTATGCCTACGAAAAGTCAATTCATACAAATTCCACAAAATCAATTTGTATGTAATCCACATAATTATGAACAAGGAAGTATAAAGAGCGGCGAACGCCATATAGGGAGGAGATCGGGGTAAATGGGTGGGTCAAAAAACACCAGACTTCCGCCCATAGACCAGTGTTCGTGTCCCATGTGAAACCAGAAGTCAACGTTGATTTATTTGTCACATAACGTCTGTACATAAGTTACGTCACTTTCGGTTTTATTTTTACCCAAATTCCATTTTTTTTTCTAAACCTAACTAGGTAGTTTTTGTCAAGGAACTTCAGTACTTAAGTCAAGACACTTCCGGTGCGATGTAACCACTTCAGGTTTGGCGTAACTTAACCACAATCTTTTCCTAAAAATAACTAAGTAGTTTTGTTGCATAAACCTAACCGTGTTGTTTCCTTTGAAGACAGAAGTTTATTTTGAAAAGACTGGAGCGGAAATTAAGGTTGGACTTTTG
Organism: Adelosebastes latens; assembly: GCA_916700685.1. NCBI lineage: Eukaryota > Metazoa > Chordata > Actinopteri > Perciformes > Sebastidae > Adelosebastes > Adelosebastes latens. The sequence continues at coordinate 162,250 of CAKAKR010066744.1, forward strand.
TAGGAAAATGCCCGTAAAATGATGAATCAGTTTCTCAAGATATCATACAAAAGGTTGTATGAGAATACGTAGAAAATTATGATTATGAGCACTGAAATATTCAGCTCCTGGAGATTTCTGATCATCATTCTGAATGGAATATTCATGTTAAAAATTTCGTTTTTTTTTTATGATTTTTGGTTTTACCGACATTTATGTAGGGAAGCGACAAAACTGGTGTTACAATCTCAGAATGAAACTTGTTTACTTGCTGTTGTAAAATCTCACAGACTAGCAGTATTCTGTCCACACGTCATGCTGTACTCTATAGTTAAGCAGCTCAGTCATAGTGTAGTAGCACAATTCGTAATAAATACATAATTATTAACAGCTGTGTTAAAAACAATGCAATAAGGGATGCATTTCTTGCAATGTGATGCCCCTTGTAATTAACAGATTCACACTGTACTCCTCCAGTTGTATCACCGTGCCTTGTTTGCATTTGTTGATTTACTTAATAATTATTTGCAATGAAGTGGGCAAAGATGTTAATTGCTTAGGATGACAGTAAGGTCTTGTTGGTGGAAGATGAGAGAAGAAAAAAAAAAGACAGGTTTGTACTTTGCTCTAGACTGAAATATCTAAGCAACTACAGTATATGATGCCATGGCATTTTATACAGACATTCATGATCCCCAGAGGATGAATCCTATTGACTTTTGGGAGCCGCTGACTTCTTCTCTAGTGTCACTATGAGGTTGACATTTGTGGAGTGAAATATCTTGATAACTAATTCATGGATTGCCATGAAATTTGCAACATATATTCGAGTTCCCTTGAGGATAAATTCTAATGACTTTGGTAATCCTCTGACTCGAAGCTTACCATATTGTAACCCTAGTTCTATAAGCACAGGCAGAACCCTCTACTGGACTTTATGGGTACTACACTCCTCCAATCGCGAGCATGCATTCGCCCACTGAAAATCTGCAAAAACATATCTGCAATACGGCACTGTCTGTCATCCTACAACCTGTTCAGTGAACGGCATAGAGGCACAGGGCCCCTAGGTAGAGGGCTCCGCCTGTGCTTATAGAACTAGAGTTACAATATGGTAACCTTCATTCTAACCCACACAGGCTCCGCCCTCTACTGGACTCTAAAGGTACAATGGGTGGAGCCTGATGATTGCACGCCATATCGTGACATAACATCGACCCAGCCAGACTGATCCCGACGGACTAAAGGTCAAGGCCCTGACACACCAAGCCGACGGTCGACCGTCAGACAGTGTAGGGCCGTTGGTGAGCATCTGTCGACCTAGTTTTTTTTTTTGGTGTGTCCCGCACCGTCGGTTCTAGTCCGCCCGTGTCCGAGGCTTTTCAGCCAATTCAGCATGTTGAATTGGCGGCAGAGCTCGTCAGTGAGAGAAATCACTCTGATTTGCTGTTCAGCTTAAACAAATCAGTGCACGAGAAGAGAAACGGAAGTGAGGAACGCAAGACAACGAGCCAAGTCAAGACGGCAAACACAGAAGGCTCTTCTCATTTTTATCTCATCTGATCATTCCAATACACGGATATTTTCACAACGACATGGCCATCTGGAATGAAGCTAAGTGGTGAGTGAGAGTGGTGTGAAAATGGTAGGCAAACGCCGCCTTCTTTCATGTACGTATCATAACAACGGCTTGTATATCCACCATCCTCGGTCTTCCGGTTTCCCTTTTTGAATGACAAATACAGACTACCACCACCTGCTGGTAGGGAGAGTTATTTCATCTAACGCAGGCGCAGAACATACGTGGTAGTTGGCTGTCGGATGTAGTCTTTGCGGTGTGTTAGAGTGCAACTTTTTGGCCAAGACAAAGGAGACGTGAGGAGACACAGCTGGTGGCCTTCGTCGCCGCTAGTTCTTTGATGTCTGATTGTTGTGTCTGGGCCTTTAGTCGCCGCGGCCCACCTATGTATTTGTAACTTAGGTGGAGATGTAGGGGGGGGCCCAGTCAACCCAGACTTTTGCTTCAAAATGTCAATTCTGTAATGGATGACTTATACGCTCTATAGAGATGTCCCATAGCTGGGCTGGTCTGGGCATATTTTAATAGATCCATATCACCTAAAATGACGGTGATGACTTTCTTTCTTTATTGTGTTTTACTGTACTAAACCAAGAATATTGATTTCCAACTCACAAAATATAGTTGACACAGCAGAGATCGGATGTTGGAGAGAGCTGGCAGAGAAGGAACAGAGAAGGGAAATGAGTCTGCAGGAAGTCACGCTATGGTTTCGAGTACTGACTTTGATGATAACAGAAAGTGATTTGGAGGTATGCTTTTGTACTGCTTAGAAAGTTTGAGTGTGTGAGAGAGAGAGAGAGAGAGAGAGAGAGAGAGAGAGAGAGAGAGAGAGAGAGAGAGAGAGAGAGAGAGAGAGAGAGAGAGATAAGTTGAAGAGAGGCAAGCACGAAACCATGCAGCAACTACACAGGGTCCCGTGGGTAATTCAAAATAGATTATAATTGTGAGAAATGTCTCGAGACAAACGCGCTCTCCTCTCGCTCACTGATACACACACCACGAATGCCTCCTCCTCTCTTCATCTGCGTCTCTGACAGCTGGAGTGGAGTGAAATAACTCGACTGTGTGCGCGTCTGTAGGTTGAGGAGCTCTTGTTTATTCAACAGTCCCACATAAAGTCCTTTAATGAATAAATACTTGCTCTGAGATAGTGATCAATGCTCAGTCGATGTCTGCTGCGCCAGTTAAAGTCAAACCAAGGCTAAAAGTCAAGACTGTATAAACAGACCGATAAACAAACTCTATGATTCAGTAGCAAAATCAGAAGACAAACTTTGTGCTCAGAATATGAGTTTGAAAGCTTGGATGGGTTCTGTACTTGACATAATTTTTAGGTTTAAGTATTTCTTTAATGCCTGTACTGTACAGGCTGCCAGTTTTAGTACATTTACCCAAGTACTGTACTGAAGTACAATGTTGAGATACTTGTTCTTTGAGTATTTCTATTTTATGCTACTTTATACTTCTACTCCAGTACATTTCTGAAGGACAAATTAATTATGATGTATTATTTTACATTAAGCAACCTAGCAGTATATCAGTTTGTTGGTATTATTCCCACCTTTACCAGCTTCAGCATCAAAGGGATGTACACATGAATGCATCACTAATCATAATCCAGTCATGTAATATATATATATATATATTATTCTGAAATGGACCATAATGAGTACTTTTACTTTGGTACTTTAAGTATATTTTGATTGTAATACTTTTGTACTTTTACTTAAGCAAAATTTTGAATGCAGGGCTTGTAATAATATTTCTGCACTGTTGCTACTTTTACTTAATATAAGGGTAACACTTTATAATAACCATCATTTATAAATGGCAAATTGATAGTTAATCGAACTTCAGTTTTAATAGTTATTTTACTGTTAAACAATGGATTGATAATTAACAATGGTTACTAATTATTAGTAACACTTTAGTTTTTGTTATTTTATCAGTAGTATGTGTAATATGAAATAATTAGTTTATAAATTACATATTGTATCCTAACTGATAAGATAAATTTACAACTGCATTCTGATTGCATGAGTAAACAGTTTATTGTTACATACATTATAACATTTTATATACTATAATACATATTTGTTAGTGATTACCAAATGCTTTGTAAACTTTCAAGAAATAATTTGTAAAACATATGTAAACATTACATAGATAGATGGACCATAAATCAATTATTAACAATCAACAAACTATTAACTATCTATCTAAATATGGTTATATATGTTTTTGAAGTATTTATTAACAATTTAACAAGTATTTCATTTTATGAGTATTTCACATTTTAACAAATATTATAATCATCAGTTGCAACTTTATAATAGCATCCAAATAATGTTTATAGATGGTTTACAAACAAATTAACCATCAACAAAGTGTTACAAATATCTTTCTATGTAATGTTTAAAGATGTTTTACAAACAATTTCTATAAGGTTTACAAATAATATCGTAATCATTAACAAATAGTTATACATCTAATTATCTATTAGATAATTATCTTATCTATCTAATGTGTGCAAAAATAAACTGTTAAAATAACATAAATTATAGCATTACTAATAATTAGTAAACATTACTAATTCTCATTTTGTTGTTTGTTAACAGTAAAATAAAGATTAAATAAGTTTAATTAACTATCAATTTACCGTTTATAAATGGTTATTATAAAATGTTACCTAGGCGGGAGGTAACACTTTTGGATGAGGTATCACTTCAACCTGTAGCCTCCACCCCTTCCGTCACAGATGGAGGATTAGGTGATACTCTGGATATAAGCACACTCAGCCTATTCTGGGGTTTTTCCTTGATGTAGTAGGAAGATTTCCAACAATTGTCTGAAAAAGCAATTGATGTTCTGATTCGTTTTTGGCACTAAATACCAATGCGAGACTTGGGAACAAAACAAAGCAGAAAAGACTGAGACCCGAGCAAGTTTTCACTGTTACACTGTGTAGAGACAATCCCTAAATTACTCACAGGTAGAAAATAGTTAGTCTAGCAATTTAGACTAGAAATCAGTCTGAATAATCCTTCTGTTTTGGCCTGAAGGACTTTTTATGACTTGATTTTTAATATTAAATCTACACCTATCTAACTATTCATCCAAATACTTGGAGTATTTATGTTTTTATGCTTTTCTGTTAAACAGTATTTTGTCCTGCATGTCTTATATTCAGGATGTCTTTAGGATGTTAAAGACACAATCTGTTGTGTCCCTCTGCTTGCTAGCTGGCAACAAAACTATCACAAAGATGTTGCCAAAAACTAATTAAACAGAGAGGAGATTATACTGTATATCTTATGATATAAGAAGCCTCTTATTTACTTTGAAATGACAATGTTTTTGTGGGTACTCCAAAATGTATATGATTTACAAAATACTAAGGCTGTCAAAAGTTAACACCAATTAGTTTTAGCACCACTGATTTCTTTAAATCATTGACGCTCTGCAAAGCATTGACAAACTTAAGGAATCCATTGGTACCAACTATGTCATACTAGCTTGTCGCCAAGGAAGTTAAATAACGCTTCAAACGTACACAAAATTTGGCGAGGAAAAACTGGCACGAACATTTTTTAAAGGGGTTCCTTGACCTCCGACCTCAAGATATGTAATGAAAATGGGTTCTATGGGTACCCACGAGTCTCCCCTTTACAGACATGCACACTTTATGATAACCACATGCAGTTTGGGGCAAGTCATAGTCAAGTCATCACACTGACACACTGACAGCTGTTGTTGCCTTTTGGGCTGCAGTTTGCCATGTTATGATTTGAGCCTATTTTTTATGCTAAATGCAGTACCTGTGAGGGTTTCTGGACAATATTTCTCATTGTAAATACATGTCAGCAGAGCACAAGGTTGTTTTACAGTGTTATCTGGTCCATGTTTTGAATGGCTTGGCTTTAACTTGCTGTTACTTAGACCGTGTCTCTGCGGTCACTGTCAACCAATCCTATCTGCCCTTCTCCTGTTTATTACGTGTGTGTCCATGTGTGTGTGTGTGTGTCCTTTTTACGTGAAGGTTAAGCCTGCTAGTGTGTGTGTGTGTGTGTGTGTTTGGGTGTATTTACTATTGGACAATAATTCTGATGCTTGTATTGAGGCAACCTGATTAAATAGTGGTCTCTGTGTGTGTGTGTGTGTGTGTGTGTGTGTGTGCTCTAAATGTAATCATTTCTCTGCAGCTTCACTGGCCAGCAGCACAGAGCAGTTACACATGACTAGAGTCATACTGATACCTTTCTGTCTCTCTCTCTCTCTCGCTCTCTCTCTCTCGTTTCATTCCCTTCTTTTCTTTCCAACCTTCTTTATTTCATCTTTATTCCCTCTTTTCCTGCATGCGTCATTCCTTTTCTTTGCCTCCTTATTTCTGTCTTTCATTTTACCTACCTTCTTTCTGTCCTTCCCTCCGGTATGTTTCCTCATTTCTTCCTCGACCTCTTGACCTCTCACCTTCTTTCGCTCCTTCTTTCCTCATGTGTCTCATTTCCCCTTACATGCCTCTCTCCTCCTTCTCTTCCTTCCTTCCTCCCTCGTCTCAACAGCATCATAATAACTGTTGGGACTGGAGAAAGGAATAACCTCTAGTTGTATAACCAGGTCACAGGGAGGAGGGAGAGCGGTAATAACAGCAGTCTTATTACCAGGTTTGACTTCCTGTAATCTGTCTGCTGCGCACTTTTCTGTCGGATAGACACATTATTTATCTTACAGCAGTATTAATTGATTTTTGGGGCGTTTGGGGGCAGTGGAACAAGCTGTAAACACAATATTAACATATCACCTTATAAAGTTGATATGGCGAACATGATAGCAAACAGAGAGCAACATTAACATTCACTTAGAGTCGTGTTTCTGTCCACCTGACAAATGTGTGTGGGTGATCTCCACTAACACCTGAGGAAAACATCTGGCTCTTTAGTTGCTAAATGCTCCACTGTGTTCACCAGCTAGTCTCTAAGTGTGTTTGTCTGCTGTTTAGTACAAGCAAAGTTCATGAGAATGGTGAGAGTGAATCAAAGCAGTAAAGTTGTGGGCACAGAAACCATAACAATGCGCTGAAAAACCCTAAAACGCTCCCTAGAGCTGAGGGAAACTGAAGAGTCAGATGGTTATTAACTGTGCTTTGTCATTACAAGTGATTACATTTCCTATTACACATAGTAAGTTGTTCTAGTGTTAAGATAATAAGATTAAAGGTCTTTGCACATTGTATTTTTCGTATGCGTTTTTTAAAAATCCGTCATCCGATAAAAACGCTACGCACAGAAACTTTGCACACTGAGTCCGATGCGTTTTATTATTCTATTTGTTGCGAAAATTCGGCGTACAAGACAAAACTGAATTAATAGAGTGCTACAGGAATGAGTCCTAAAACCCAGAAATGAGTTAGCATTTTAGCCCTTCCAGTTCCCTCGTCTGGAAGTCGATGGGTTTTTTGAATGGGTTTTTAATTAAATGCCTGAAATAAGGTCTGTGGTTAACACAAGCTGAAGAGATTTTAACGTTTTGTTCTACGATATAAAATACGTCAGTAAATATCCCACTCGTGAACTTTGAGGCCTTTACGGTCCTAAAAAAGGCGGTTGCTAACAAGTGGCTAAATGACACTACTAAACGTCATCACGCCGACTCATCCACCTTTATAGCCTCGTTGTGTATACTTGCATTCATGCGACCGTGAGGTTCGTTTATAGCCTAACATTAGCTTTTTTCCTTCTGGCGATTGCATTCACACTTCAAAAATCATAAAAGTGGTGTTCATTTATGGAGATTATCTTGCTGAAAAAAACTCGTAAGTATCATAAACGTGTGTTCGCCACAGAGCTTATTTTCTGCAATAATCCAAAACCCAATGGAAAAATCCCATTGGCTTTTTTGTCGAGGGAACGCAGGGTGATGCTAACTGCTTGGTTGGCTTTCAAAAATACGTCATCCCTGGAGCACGCTATTACGTAGTTGCAATGCATAGTGCTAGTCTGAAACGGGGCTAATGAATGAATGGCTATTGTTTAGCTGCAGTACTTTCCTACATTCTTTGTTTTGCAACCATTCTAGATTCCAAGCTCAATCGCAATCTATCTTTAAATTCCTCATTTCTGTATCTTTTATTTCTTTACCGTAAAATGCTTTGTGCTTTATCATGCCATTTTGGATGATGACGTTTGAACGGACGGTGGGTCTAAGGTGTCACCTTTGCGAGGTTCTGACAATGTACCACTTTGAGCTACCTGTATGGAGACATTCTGACATCACAGATTAGGGTGGAGCCAACTTTAGTAGCGTCTTTGAGTTCTTTAAAAGCGCTATATAAGTTGAATTTATTATTATTATTAGTAGCAGAGTAAAAATTTGAACCACTAGACGGAAGCACATTTATGCTGTTCTACCTTTTTTCTGCCTTATGATGATGTTTTAGAACGCTGAAATACTTGTGCAGATTGGTTTTACTGTCTAAAGAGCATACATTGAATGTATCTTCCAATGAGAGATGTTGACTGACTAAATTCACCTGATTTATTTCTACTCAGTGTAGTTTATTCTGCTGGAGTCAGTGTGTGTTTTATTCATGACCCTCTTCAGTGACCCTGATTTAATGACTGTCTGCCATTTATCTTGCTGTTTTTTTTTATTTAGAGTGGTTTTGTAATCTGTAGGTCTCTGTGTGACTCCCTCTTTAAAGTTTATTAATACAGTATTTACACTCCTTCTCTGTCAAACTGTCTCACTCCATCTCTCTCCAACACAATTACCCACACACATGCCCCCCACACACACACACTTGGTTAATATAACAGTGAATTCTCAGTGTTGCTGAGTGTTTACTTCCTTGGATGCTCGGACGATGTGGCTGGCTGACCTTGAGACTGACACCATCTCCGGCCACACACACACACACACGCACAAAAGTATTCACGGTTTGCACTTTGCAGTTAAACGCATGTCCAAGCTGTACATGTGCACAAACGCTCACAAATCCTTGTCTAAACACAAGCAACACTTTCACTACTTCAACACAAGTCATAGCCAATTATCTGCTCCTGTTTAGACATGTCTTCGTTATCTGGAGCTTCTGTGACACTGCAAAGTGGAAAATAATTCCCAGCAGACAGGACTAGAAAATGGAGCTCTCGTTTAAGCCAGTTTTTCCAAGTGGCTGAGTCAATACGCAGACACTCCAAAACTACACACCGTGGCTCAGACTAAATGTGTTGTTTATAATAGGGCCATCTCACAAACTAACAGTTTCTCACCCCCAACGCTCTTTAAAAAGCATACCATACAGAGTTTCAACATTTAAAGTCAACCAGACTGTATTAACACTTTGCCTCGATAAACACTTAATAAACACTGGGCATGTAAACAGAAGTTATGGGACCATAATTTACTAAATGAACATCATGCTGTATTGACTTTCAGCAAAAAATTGTCTTTTTCACATTTTTGTTTGTGTACAAATTAAATAAACGAGGTGCAACTTGTTAATTAGTGTGAGCATTACAGGTGTTGTTAGGCATACTTTTGAACTTTGGAGAGTGTTGTTTTCCCCTTTTGCTAATCTTTATGCTAAGCTAGGCTAACTGCCTCTCGGATCCAGCTCTATACTTAAAGCCGCAGTAGGTCATTTTGAACAAATATCATAACAAGTTCTTTTTATAAAACTGTCACTATATCCTGACAGTATCCTGCATGAAACAGGTAATCTGAAAAAAGATAATGTGCCTCTTCTAAGTTTCTACCACGCCCGAATGAAAACAACCAATCAAAGCCGAGCTGGCGAACTCCTATCAAAATGTCAAACTAGGCAACAATATTCTGTTTCTGTAATGCCTATTTCTCGCCTCAAATTTTCAGAAACATCTTGTAGTGTACTGTTTAACTGTAAAATGAGAAAGTTTGTGACTCTGCAGCCATGTTGAGATCAGTAGAAGAAATACAAAGCACCGCCCACCAGCCGGAGCAAACTTTCTCATTTTACAGCTAAACAGTACACTACAAGATGTTTCTGAAAACATTTGAGGAGAGAAATAGGCTTTACAGTAACAGAATATTGATTCATATTTGATCAGCGCTGCCTAGTTT